>RBNI01003885.1:0-15019 GCA_003990745.1 Jimgerdemannia flammicorona
AGAATCTTGATTAGTATTAGTAGAGATAAGTTAGTAAAGATAAATACTATAGTAGATATCTAGTCTGGGGATAATTGAAAGAGAGAGATAATAATAGACTAATAGTGGGCTCTATATATCTTCTGATAGTTAGCAGAGAGTAAAAACAATGGGCCAGGTTCAACTTTCTCTAGTATCATTCAGGTTATACAACCTTTAGAAAGCACTTACAATATTGTTCTTAGAGAAAAGAGACTAGCAACATGGCAACTAACAGGTAATCTGAAGTATATACTAGGTAGGGTGGTCTGAGCACTTTCAACTGGCAGTATGTGAGGAGAGGCCCTGGCCTGGGGGGAAATATGAGGGGGCTGCTGGCAGGAGGATACAGAAGAGGAGGAAGCAGTAGTGGAGGACAGGGGTCTGGAACAGTGAGCTTTGCGGAGATAGTGAAGGAGAGACAGCAGGTGTCTGGGCTGAAGGGATGGCTGAGGAAAGGCAAGAAGATGGAGAAGGCAGCAGTATATGAGGGAGTAGCCCTTGGTGGAGAGAGCAGTGGAGCTGGGAGTATAGTAGCTGGGAAGAACATGATGGCTGATAGTGATGGGACTATCAATCTGGAAAAAAATCCAGATGTGACTGCTGATAGCAAGGCTGAGCTATTGGGACTTGGAAGACAGGGAGATTTGGCAGATAGTATGATGGGCCTGGCAGTGGCCCTGTTACTCAAGAAATCAGTCTCAGTATTTGCAGTTATACTATACTTCTGGGGTCTAGCAGTGATAGTGAAAATAGTACTGGGACTTATTGCTAAGCAGGTGGCTAAAGTAGTGTCAGTAAAGTTTCTGAAGAGATTAGAGGGAGTGAAGGTAGACTTTGAGGAGGCTGGGCCTTTGGAGGAGATACTGAAGGCTAGATTGACTATTGGGGAGGTATGTATTCTAATGACATATTGTCTGAGATGGGATTCCAGGGTGGTACAACTGCTGGTGAAAGAAGTGCTCATGGTGACAGTGGTGGAGACAAGAAGGAAAGTTGAAGAAGTCATAGCTAAGTATAGAGAGGTAGTAGATATTAGATTCAAAGTCTGGGAAGAGATCTCACTCAGAACTGGAGATATTGATGTGAGGATTTGGCTGATAGGGAAGGAAGCTACCAGGAAGGCAAGGAACTAGCCTTTGGTGATAGTCTGGGGGGTGATCTTGTGTAAGGTGACAAGGGTAAAGGAGAGTGAGAAGGAGAAAGAGGACTTATTGGAAGTACTGAAAGAGCTGAGTGGTACTGTAGAGCAGTGGGCAAAGGCTTGGAAGGCTTTTGTAGAGTTGATGTATTTGAAGGTAGTAGATAGGAAGCAGATTCAAGTAGACAAGAGGTAGTGGGAAAGGGCACAGAGATATAAGAGGCAGAAGAAGCTACTGGCTAAGCTGAAGGGTAGACCACTGAAGGATGTAGGTGGAATTGAGAAGGCAGGGGATACCAAAGTGAGTGTCTGAGCTGGCAAGGGTAGAGGGAGTACAGAGAGATGACTGGCAATAACTTATATACTGATGGTATATTTGAGATCTGGGAGGAGGCCTGGGAGGACTCACTTACTCTGACTCCTCTCATCAGGTGAGGTCTGGCTTCCTGAAGCAGAGTGGTAGAGGATGTGCCAATGCAGGGGACCCAGCAAGTGCAATTTGGAGTTCCAGAGGTAGTGAATGGGGACAAGTGGTGGTAGTTGGAGAGGAGGAACTGGTGGATGTCCCAGAGATGTGGGATGAGTCTGCAAGTGCCAGAGCTGATACCATGATACTGGATGGAGAAAGGCTGGCAACTCCTAGAGGGAAGGAGGTGGGGAACCTACTCTGGATATATAGGATGATAAATAACTTAGCAGCTAAAGAGTTGGGAGAGGTGGATCTGAGAGTAATGAGTGATGAGCATTGGGTGCAGATCCTGCAGGAAGATGGAGTGGCAATAGTATTGAAGGTGAAAATCCTTGCAGTATATCTAGAGAAGGAAGAGTATGAGGTAGATAATATAATAACTCTCACTTCTATCTCTCTCTTATCCTTTGGATAATTAGGGAAGTAGACTATTACTTAGGGACTTAGTACACAATGTATACCAAGAAGCCTTCAGTTTGAGGAAGTGCTCACTTATAAGTAATTGTAGTGGCAGTGCCTTCTATTTCAAAGGTCTTTCTCTTGTGCTCTATTTCGAGAGTCTTGTTCTTTGCTGTGCACAGACTGAATTCGCCTTGGAATTCAGATTCAATGGGTTTACTTAAGTCTTTGGGGATTTATATACTGGTCTCAGTTCTGGCAAAAGTTAGCTAGACTTCTGAAGTTTAGTCAGAAACACTAGAGTCACTTAGGTATCATTACTAAGACTCAGGGGAATGTGTGTGTGGGGGGAACTTGATTCTTGTATCAAGGACTGAACTAAAACTACTTTATTTTGGATAGAAACTGGGGGGTATTTATACAAGTTGGTCTGCGATTTCTGACTAAGTATGAGTGACTAATTTGATAACTATAATGAGGTTTGTGATCATGACCTTTGTCAGGTAGTTTTTGGCAAAAACAACTTTGTGATCAGGACCTCAATTACTAGGCAATGATCAGCTACTGTGATAACAGGTTGCTGCAGCACTGATTGTTGGGGATAAGCTGGATATCATTTTCTGTATTGTTTCGCATCATTAATCATTTGTAATTCATATGTCATGCTTCATTCATATGATGATATCATTACTACTGGGTCACATGATCACTCATCTCATCACATCCCATCTGTTTGCTTGCTCATTCATTCTATTACATCCTTCTCTCCTTAGAAATCAATGTCCTCATTGATTCAGAAATTGAGAACCAGGGGAGAGAAAGGTGGGGAATCTTGCTCAGGGTTGTTACCCTCTTCTTCAGTAGCAGAGGGGGTGGTTGCTAATGGTTCACTGTCTAGGATAGAGAAGTCAATGAGGTCTGCAAATAGTTCTTGCATGGGGATGGGTGCTGGTCTCCATCTGATGTGGTTGGGGCCATCTAAGTAGAGTTCTTGATCTTCATGCCTGGGAATATCCATTTGGATAGGTGGTCCTTCAAAGAGGTCAGAGAGGCCTTGGAGCCATTGGTCAGAGTTGTTATTCAGGAGGGGGCTCCAGTAGGGTTCGCAGTCAGTAGACTTAAGGGTGATCCAGGAGTTGGCTTCTTGGGCTACCTTGATCTCTAGTTTGTCAACCTCAGAAAAAGAGAGGTTCTGGAAGTCCTTCAGTTGGACATAGTTGAGGTTGGAGATTGCAAAGGGTACATAGCGCATGATTTGATAGACCTTCTTGGCAAGTCTTTGCTCATGTCTGTCCAGGTGGGTCCAATTAGAGACTTGGTCCATGGGCAGGTTCTTTGTCCATTGGAGAAGTTGGTGGCCAATCTTGTATTCATGCCAGATCTCTAGGCAGCTGGTGGCAGGTAGACTCTTTCGATGACTTCATGGCAGTTGAGAACATAATGTCCTAGGTCCTGGCTGGAGAGGTTAAGGGCCTCTGAGCAGCAGTTTCTTCCTTAGATAGCAACCTGGATGTGTCCAAAGAGGTGATCAACCTGACTTGGGAGGAGCTAGCTATAGCAGGCAGTTTGGCAGCAGATAGCTTGGCTGTGGGTAGTGGACATTTTTGTCTTATCTTTTCTTTATGAGGAGAGGGAGATGAGAGTTGCGGGGTATTCTTGCCTTAGGTATTTATACTTATTCACCCATCTGGTGTGATCTTTCTTTGGTCACACTTTCCAGTAAAATATATGACCTGTTGCTATAAGTAGAGTATATGCTAGTCATATGAGAAAATCCTGATTTCAAAGATATCATTACTTGTAGTTGTGGTTACACAGGGTTAACAAGTCTTGATCTACTTTTTTTTTGTCTAGTTGGTGTATTTGCAAGGACTGGCCATCCTTGTCTAGGGCGAGGGCTCCTATTGTTGTAGCTGGGGGTTCAAACCTCTTGGAAATAGACTTTTCTTATAATCTGAGGCAATTTCTAGTAATAATATCTGTCACATAAATGGACTTAGACTGGTTTTGACACTGTCAGCTTTCCTAAGTTCCATATGAAGTGTCCATCATCATTCAGTGGAGATGACACAGATGGTGTGAAATGGAGTTGTTCAAATATATTTTGCTATAATATGCTAGACTGTCCTTTGCTCAGGCCTCTTCTTGTTAGTTATCTATGGTGTTCTTTTTTGCTGTAATGTTTGGTATTATATGTTTCTGAATAAAATATGTGGTATCCTTCTGCTTACTATATGCTCCAATACTTAGAGCTGCAGTTCCTTCCTTTGCTGAGGAGTGAGGGTTTCCATGTAGTCCTGGAGGGCTTCACGTGCATTCTTCAGGGCTTCTTCCTTTTCCCAGATGGTGTTATGGGTGGGGTAACCCTTCCACTTGATCAGGAAAAACTGCTTGACTGTTTTGGGGTATTTGTGGACCTTGTGGTCAAGTACTTCCTCAATTTCGAATTTCTCATGATCATTAATCCTAATTGGGGGTAGTGGTGGAACTGTACACTCAGAGAATGGGTTCTCATGATAGTCCACCAATTGGCTGATATGGAATACTGGGTGTACTTGGATATTGTGAGGAAGTTGCAACTTGTAGTTAACTTTGCTGACTTTTTCTACAATCTTGTATAGTCCAATTCTTCTAGCATGGAGTTTCTTGACTAGTTGTTATGCCAGGGTATCTGGGTAGAGGTGGTCTGTTCTAAGCATGACCATGTCACCAATATTGTAGGAGACTTCTCTTTGCTTCAAGTTTGCATACTTGGTCTGATAGTTCTGTACTTCTATGAGAGCATCTTGTGTCATTTGGATAAGATCAGAAATGGTCTTGGCCAGATCTTGGGCTGCTGGGACTACTGATTTCACAGTAGTACTCAGGGTCCTTGGGTATTGACTGTGGTTCAGAAAGAATGAAGTCTTCTTTGTAAAGGTTTGCTGACTGTTATTGTAGGCAAACTCAGCATGGGCTAGGTATTTGTCTCAATCATTTTGCTTATAGCAGTAGAAGATACTAAGCATCTGTTTGAGAGTTCTGTTGGTTTGCTCAGTTGGCCATCAGTCTGAGGGTGGTAGGCAGTAGAGAACTTCAGCTTGGTTCCATGGAGGGAGAAGAATATCTTCCAGAAGTTACTTGTGAACTTGATATCTCGGTCAGATACAATAGTACTAGGCATGCCATATAGTCTGAATACTTAATTGAGAAAAATCTCAGCAATCTCTGGTGCTATAGCAGTGGTCTTAGTGGGTACAAAATGGGCTTGTTTACTTAGGCAGTCCATGAATACCATGATGGCATCCCATCCTGCCTTGGTCTTGGGGAGTTAGACAATGAAGTCTATTGCAATCTGATCCCAGTTGTGGCTTGAGATAGGTAAGGGTTGCAGGAGTCCTGCTGGTAGCTTGTTACCACTTTTGAACCTTTGACACATCTCATATAAGGCCACAAAGTCTTTGATGTCCTTGATTATCTTTGGCCAGTAAAACTCTCTTGAGGGGAGGTTGTAGGTCTTTTCGAAATCAAAGTATCCTGCTGCAGGAGTATCATGAAGTTCCTGCATAATCTTGAGTCACAGAGTATCATTGTTGGGTACAACCACTCTGTCATGATCTCTGTAGATAAGTCCATCATGGTAAGTAAATCTTTTGGACATTTGCCTCATGGGTTCTGGGACCTCGGCCTCTAGGTCTTGGCAGAATTGAAGGAATTTTGTCAGGGGGCTGTCTTGTTGGTAGCCATCCTTGATCATCTGGGTCAGATCTCCAATTATCTCAACCATGAAGACAAGTTTATCTTCCATGTACCTGGAGAAACTATCAGCCACATGGTTGGTTTTGCCTGATATATACTTAATTTTCATATCAAAGTTAGCAATGATTTCCATCCAGCAGGCTTGTCTGTGGGTCAGCATGGGCTGTGTGTAAATATACCACAGGGCATGATGATCAGTATAGGCCACAAATGGTTGTCCTAGGAGGAAGTGGTGCAATTCTTGGAGTATGGTAACAATGGCCAGGAGTTCCTTCTCATGGGTAGTATATTGGATCTCAGCTGGCTTGAGCTTTTAGAAAAGGTAGGCCACTGGGCAGTCTTCTTAGCTGAGTACTGCCCCAATGGCAATGTCAGAGGCATCTGTGGTCAGGGTGAATGGCCTGGTAGGATCAGATGCAATCAGCACTGGGGCCTCAGTAAGGAGTCTCTTGAGATGGTCCATAGCTAGGGTATATTCAGGGGTCCATTCAGCTTTGATGTTCACTCCTTTGTGGGCCAGATTGGTCAGTGGGGCTGCAATAGCAGAGTATTCTTAGATAAACCTTTAGTAGTAACTGACAATACCCAGAAAGTGCTGGAGTAGCTTGAGAGTTGTTGGGATAGGGATATCCTTGAGGGCTGATACCTTTTGAGGGTCTACATTGATACCTTCAGTAGAGATGATATGTCCTAGATACTCAATCTGGTCTTGGTAGAAGTTGCATTTACTTATCTTGGCATAGAGCTGGTATTCTTGCAAGAGGGTCAGTACTTGTCTGAGGTAGGTATAGTGTAGCTCTACTGTTTCACTGTAGATTAGTATATCATCAATATACACAAGGATACAGATGTTGAGTAGTGGTCTAAAGATATCATTTATCAGATACTGAAATGTTGCTAGTACATTGATCAAACCAAAAGGCATGACTCAGAACTGGTAGTGTCCAAACCATGTTCAGAAAGCTGTCTTCTCAATGTCCTTCTCATCAATGAGAATCTGGTGGTAGCCATTTCACAAGTCCAGTAGAGAAAAGGTCTTGGCCTTGAAGATTTGTTGTAGCAATTCATCAATCCTAGGCAAGGCATACCAGTTCTTGATAGTGATCTTGTTGAGAGCTCTGAAGTCAATACACATTTACAGAGAGCCATCCTTCTTCTTGACAAATAGAATAGGGGCTCCAAATGGAGAGTGGCTGGGTTCAATGTATTCTTGGGCCAGTAGTTTGGTCAACTCATCCTTGAGGGTCTTGAGTTCAGGTTGGGCCAGTTGATAGATACTCTTGTATGGGGGTTCAGATTCTGGAATAAGATCAATTCCATGTTGGATTTGGTGCTTGGGTGGAAGTCCTTGAGGATCCTGGAATATGTCTTGGAATTCTTCAAACAGTTCTTGAGCTTCTGTTGGAATTGGGCTACTTGTAGCTTTAGTAACTTCTTGTACTATATAGATGAAGTAGGTGTTTCCCTTTTTTTGAGAGAGTCTCTTTATTTGAATGACAGAGATGATTTCAATTCCTTGGTGGTTGGTACCTTTCTGGGGTATCAGGGTGATCTTTCTGCCTTCATGGGTCAGGTTAACCTCATTGGTTCTCTAGTTGATGTCTGGGTTGTGCTGGGTCAACCAGGCTTTTTCTAGGATAATGTCTTGTCCTGGGAGGTCTACAATGCTGAAGTCCAACTTCTCTTGATATTTGCCAATCTTGAGCAAGAGATCTTCACAGATCTTAGTCAATGGTGCTGTCTTTCCATCACCAAAGGTAATACTTCTTTTCTCGGTAGCTGGTCTGCTTCAGGCTCCAATCCTCTTGGTGGTCTTAGTGCTGATATAGTTTCCAGTAGCATCACTATCAAGCAAGATATTGACATTCTGTCTGTCAACTTGGCCTGTGAACTTGATGCAACTGTTCTCCTTCTTGATGGTATTAAGCTCTTCATCCTCATTATTGTCCCAATTGCAGTCAGTCTCCTTGAAGTCAGTTTCTCCCCATCCTTCACAAGGAGGGTTGTCTTGTTTGGGTTCCTCAGTCTGTTGGGCTTGATACTTTTTGGATTGAATTTTGAGAACTTTGGAGAGGCATGCATGGCATTCACCAACATATTCCATGCAGTATATTCAAATAGAATAAGGGCATTGTCTACATGGTGCATAACCATCTACAATTCTCTTATATCAGTTTTCATCATCTTCCTTCATGGTAGTGACCTTTTGACTGGGAGATTTGTTGGTTGATCCAAACCCTTTCTTGCTGCGGTCCATTTGAGAGTTCAGGGACTTCTTCAATAGTGAGATCTTGACAGATTTCTTCAATAATTGCTTGGACAATTCTTTGGCCTGTTTTGACTTCAAATGATATATCTCCAAAATTTTGCAAGATAATGCAGATTTCACTAGTAAATCCTTGATCAACTACTCCTCCTCCTAGCCCAATATTGAACTCTTTAGCTAGACTGCTTTGCTCAGCAAAGCAGATGTATATACCTTTGGGAGCTTGCATTGCAATTCCTGTTCACACTATAGATTGGTACTTGGTGGAATGGTGAGGTCTTGGCTGCTGTAGAGGTCATATCCAGCATCAGTTGGGTGGGCCTTAGTGGGGATAGTAGCCTTATACCATATCTTCTGTACTTTGATGACATTCTTGGGGTTCTTCTTTCCTGGACCTTCTCCAATAATAGTAATGTTCTGGTTACTGGGTTCACCTGATCTGTTTCTCTTCTCAGGACATTTGACTGAGATATGTCCTGTCTTCCTGCAGATGAAGCATAATCTCTTTTTATGAAGCTGCTTCTTTTCATCCTCAGTGGGAGGTCTGGGTCCTCTGGGGTTTTTCTGGTTCCTTTGATCATTCCTTTGGTCATATCTTTGGTCATATCTTTGGTTGTTCCTTCTGGTAAGATTCCTCCTATCTTGGTTATCCTTCTTGTGCTCTTGATTTCATGGGGCTTGTGCAGCAAGGATTTCACAGGCTCTTCTTTGTACTTGGGCAAAGCACTATGAATAGTGGGGACATCCTTGGGGAAGATCTTATTCCTTGATCTTCTGGGTGAGTCAGTCTGGTAGGGCTGCAAAAAGATAGTTGCCTCTGGTATCATTGATGGTCAAATTGTTCTCCTGGTAGGTAAGTCCAACAGTTTTGAGATAGGTATCCATTCTGGTGGCAAAGGTCTCTAGATCCTCTTCACTATTCTTGTAGAACTTCATCTGAGAAAGCTTATTCCAAGTTTCTTATATGTAGGCTGCATTTCAGAATTTGGTCAGTAGCAAGGCCTTGAGTCCTGGGCCTGCTTCATAGTCATCCCAACCTGGTCTATTGTTGGCAGGTACTTGTCCAATGACTTGGGGGTGGGCTTCCCAGGTTACTGGGTGTTGTTCCAGGGTTTGGCTGCTATTCCAGTGAAGAATGTGGCTACTGTTTCTACTTGTGCTGCTGATGTAGCAAACAGCTGTTAGAGGGTGTTGTTCTGGTTGTTTGTGAGCATTCCTACATATAAGCACTTGGTTGTCATTCCATTGGTTTGCTCAGTAGCCTGTATCAACTGCATTGATGAAGTTTTCAATATCACTGTTTTTTCTACTAAATGTTGAGATTCGCAGGGTCTTGGTTAGTTTGTTCTGTTCTGCAATCTGTCCTACTATCCCTACTAGTGCTGCTAGCTGGGTAGTTAGTGCTACAATATTGATATCTACTATTGTATTGACTATTGGTGGTGGGCCTGTTGGGGTAGATTCTCCTGAAGATTGTTCTGCTTAGTGGGGTTGTGGTGCTATATGACTTAGAGTTACTTGATTCCTGGATATTAGGTCAAAGAGTCCTGTGAGAGAGGGTAAACCAAATCTCTGTATAGGTGGCTGGGTTGGTTCTGGGGTCTGATCTTCTTGACCTGTGGTTTCTTGATAAATTCCTAGACCTGCTGTTCCTAGTTGGCTATCATCAGACTGGTAACCTGTAGAGTCTTCATCTGACTCCCTTCCCTGATGAGATAGTGTGTCCTTGTACTGACTAGGTCCTTCAAAGAGGATATCAGTCTCTGGCTGGGTAGATGGGTCTGCTTCTTGTTCAGCAATAGGGGATGGTTAGCCTGCTTGCTCATTCTTATATCTGGTTATAGTAGAGGTGTAGTATATAACTAGCCTGTAGTAGAGGGAGGTCTTAGTAGGGGTATGATGATATCTGTTAGAGGCAATCTACTTGGCAGCTACTTCTCTTATAGCAGGGGGTGTGATATAATCTAAAAAATCCTAGATGGCTGCAGCAGTAGATTCTGGGGTCCTAGTGGTTCCAATATGTCCTCAGAGGAGTTCATAGAACCTATGGTGGCTAACAATATTCCTAAGTCCTGGGTGGTATATCCTAAAGGTCTGGTATAGATCCTTATAAGCCTGGTCAATTACAAGCTGGTGGGTCCTTGGGTCTATGGTTTCCTGATACCACCTGGTCCTAATGGCAAGGACTTCTCTGGCTCTGGTTTGAGGATCCACAGTTGATTCTGGAGGTTACTCCTGTCTAAGGTTGGTCTTGTTCCAACTTCAGGAGTATGTTCTTTGGTACTTTCTTGGCTGGTAATCTGCTGCTACCAAGTTGTAATAACTCTCACTTCTACCTCTCTCTTATCCTTTAGATAATTAGGGAAGTGGACTATTACTTAGAGACTTAGTACATAATGTGTACCAAGAAGCCTTCAGTTTGAGGAAGTACTCACTTATAAGTAATTGTAGCAGCAGTACCTTCTATTTCAAAGGTCTTTCTCTTATGCTCTATTTCGAGGGTCTTGTTCTTTGCTGTGCACAGACTGAATTCGCCTTGGAATTTAAGTTCAATGGGTTTACTTAAGTCTTTGGGGATTTATATACTGGTCTCAGTTCTGGCAGAAGTTAGCTAGGCTTCTAGAGTTTAGTCAGAAACACTAGAGTCACTTAGGTGTCATTACTAAGACTCAGGGGAATGTGTGTGTGGGGGGAACTTGATTCTTGTATCAAGGACTAAACTAAAAATACTTTATTTCAGATGGAAACTGGGGGGTATTTATATAAGTTGGTCTGTGATTTCTGACTAAGTATGAGTGACTAATTTGGTAACTATAATGAGGTTTGTGATCATGATCTTTGTCAGGTAGTTTTTGGCAAAAACAACTTTGTGATCAGGACCTCAATTACTAGATAATGATCAGCTGCTGTGGTAACAGTTGCTGTGGTACCAATTGTTGGGGATAAGCTGGATATCGTTTTCTGTATTGTTTTACATTATTTGTCATTTGTAATTCATATATCATGCTTCATTCGTATGATGATGTCATTGCTGCTGGGTCATGTGATCGCTCATCTCATTGCATCTCATCTGTTCCCTTGCTCGTTCATTCTATTACAGATAAGGAGTAGGAGGTGGAGCTAGTAGGTGTTGCTGGTGAGAGGGCCAACTACTACTGGACCAAGCATCATGGATTGCAGCTCTGACAGGAGGCCTGCCTGGAGTACTGAGAGGAGTTTGAGGAAAAGGCAGATAGGGAGATGAATGAGCTGTTGGCTAGATTGGAGGCTAAGAGGGCTATAGAGGAGGAGATAACTGTGGAACCTAATCTGGACATGGTGCAGAAAGAGATGAACATGGAGTAGTAGAGAATAGACTTGATAACATATCATATTTCATTATAAATAGTATAACTAATATTTTTCTTTGAATATAAATAGGTTGCAGGGCTCTTCTCAATATAGGAACATTTTTACTTGGCTGAAGAGATTGGAGGCTAATCTTTTCCTCTTGCAGGATATCAGATATGAGAATGATTTGGATAGCCTGGAATGGATGAAGGAATGGGGAGGTGAGACAGTTTAGAAGGGCAAGGTTGGGATTCTGGTCTGGAGAGGCAGAGGAGAGATATATAATGTGAGGAGCTGAGAGGATAGATTGGTCTGGAGAGAGTGGACATGTACAGGTTGGGAGCTGGTTACAGTGGGCTCCTGTTACTACTCCGCTGTATGGGATAAGTATGTGGATTGGGTAAAGAGTCTCCTGGAGAGTAGGGTCCTTACAGAGACTAGAGTAGATATGCTTGATGGAGACTTCAATATGGTCTGGAATATGCTGATAGATAGAACTGATAGAGGACAGAGAGCTGAGGGTAGAAGTGGAGGGCTGGTAGCATGAGAGGAAGTGGAAAGGCTAAGTGCTCTGGTAGATGCTGATAGGGAGTGTTGGAGGGATAGAAGAATATACACACATTGGGCAGGGGGCCTGGGGATGAGGATTGACTGGATTTTGACAGCTAGCTACTGGGGTTTGGATGTTTGAAAGTTGCTGAAGGTGGAGTGGTGTCCATGGTCAGATCATTGAGGGCTGTTAGAACAGGGACATTTTGGGGGGAGTGGAGATGGGTCTGGATATTAGTGCCTTAATTCCTCTTTATTAGATAATAGGATCTGATGAGATAAGTGAGCTGAGGACATTCAACTAAGGGTGGAGGGCTGGAGACAGGAAGGTGTCCCAGTTGGTACCTGGTAGAGGAGGATGAAAGAGATGGCCAGAGTCTACTGGAGTGAGGGCTGGGAAGCAGAGGAGGTGACAGGTGAGATGGGCTTCTGTTAAACTGGCTAGAATCTTGAAAGATTGGGCAGGGCTAGTGATATTGGAGGGGGGAGAGGATTGGAGATTAATGAGGGAAAAATTGGAGGTTGGAGAATTACAACAGGTATTGCAGAAAGAGGAAGAGACAAGGGTGTAGAGCTTGGTGGCATGGCTTCATTGGCAGGGTTTGGAGGAAGGGAAAAGACCCTCAAAGTATCTCATAAGGGCCCTTCAGGTGAGAAGGGTACAGTAAAGATGGGAGGAGGTACCTGACTCTGATGGTATACTGGTATATAGTATACAAGACATTCTTGGATTATTAAAGGAGCAATGGAGTGGATTATGGAGTGAGAAGAAGGGTGAGGCTGATACTGCTGCCATTGACCAGGTATTGGAGGATTGGCACCCCCTATAGGTAGATGGGCTGAGTGACTTGGTATTGTCAGTACAAGAGAAAGAGATCCACCAGGTTCTTGCCATGACAACACTGAGTACAGCACCTAGGGAGGATGGTCTGCCCTGGGACTTCTGGAAGAAGATGGTGGGAGTCCCAGGGGTACTGGGTGAGATAATGACATTGTGTGATTTTATACTACAGTCAGGGAGATGGGTGGGGGAGCAAGATCTGGGGCTGGTAATATTGCTTTACAAGAACAAGAGAAGGAGAGAGGACTGGAAGAACTGGCAGCTGATTATGCTGCTAGATATAGATAGAAAGTTGGTAACTAAGATAGTGATCATGAGACTACAGAAGATGGCCCAGCAAGTCTTGGGTGTTGAACAAAGGGACTTTGTAGGAGGCCGGCTCATTAGGGATGATACAGCCTGAGTATATGGAGTTATTGAAGGGGCATGAGCTTATGGACTAGATGGGTGACTGGTCTTCTTAGACCAGGAGAAGGCTTATGACCAAGTGTAGCAAGTCTGGCTGGTGAAAGTATTAGATAGGACTGAGGTGCTATACCAGTTCTGGTCAGCAATAATTAGCCTACTGGAAGAGAGTAGAGCTGTACTCATATGTAATAGACATAGAGGGGTGTCATTTCCCCTGAGTAGGGATGTGCCCCAGAGAGACCCACTGTCCCCCATTCTATATGCTCTTTCCCTAGAGCCTCTAATAGACAGAATTAGATAGAAGATAGTGGGGCTCTCAGTCTTTGGAATTGGGTAGAAAGTTGGGGCCTTTGTAGATAACATAGTGGTCAGCCTGGGATCAATCACTGATGTTGAGCTCAAGGAGACAGTGGAGTGATATGAGGAGAACTCTGGAGCTAAACTTAATTGGCACAAGTGTGAAACAATAGTGTTAGACAATGGCCTGGTAGGAGAGGATGTTATTGGAACAATCATCCCTACTGAAGAGGTAGTGTGGTACTTAGATATCTATTTATCAGTATATGGATCAGTCCTACAAAGACTTTGGTGGGAGCAGAGGATTACAATCTGGGGGGAGGTCCTGCAGAGTTGAGGAGGTCACCACTTGTCTCTAGCAGGGTGTGTCTCAATTTTGAACATCTATTGGCTGCTGAAGTTGTGGTATCTGGCTTATCATCTGGACTTCTCAGCCTGGGTAATGAAGAGACTGATGAAGCTGGTCAAGGGATAGATCTGAGCTGGAAGAAGGAGTCAGATCAGCTAGGAGATCTTATTCTTACCAGTGATAAGAAGAGGACTTGGGCTGGTTGACTTTCTGAAGAGGCTATACTGCTTGAGAGTATGGTGGTTAAAGAGAGCAGTGGAGTTTAGAGGGGGTGACTGAGTTCCCTTATTGCAGAAGGTCTAGGAGATAAGGTCCTCACCAAGAGACTTAACAGGAGGTCTACTATCCTTAGTTGGGCTTCAGAACACTGGAAAATTGAGATATAAAGACTTCTGGTGGGGGGTAGCAGAGGGGGTGCACTACATTGGAATTTGTTGGCAGGAAAATAAAAGGAAGATAGCTTGGGACCTAGCAATGTGGAGATGGAACTGAGTATTACTGAGAGATATTCTCTTAATTGAGTTCAATATTAGTGATGGGATAGAATGCCAAAGGAGACTAGGCCAGAATCTGTGGCCCAGCAGATAACAGTTAGTGGATATCAGAGAGGAGTGGAACTGATATAGCATTTGGGCCTGGAGTGCTGAGGTAAGAAAGTGGATGTCACCAAAGTACTGAGTGGTCTAGTGGTACATACTGAGGAGAAATATAATGCTCAACTTCCACTTGGGTCACCTTATTGAGGGAGGTTGCTTTAACTGTGAGGAGTGCCACAATGTAGGGCAGGAAGGAGGATATATATAGATATCTGAATATTAACTAGGAGAGTGTGAGGTACTTAGTGACTTTTGGCAGGCTGTTGGAGATTGTTTGGGGGTAGTATATAGGGGAGATGGTACATGGAGTCAGTGGGAGGATTTGAGGAATAGACTGGTGGGGGGGGTGGAGAAGGAGTGGCTTACCTTAAATTGGGTTTTGGTGATTTGGGTGGGGCTGGCCAGTCACTGGTTATTTGTTTTTGAGAATAGGAGGAAACTGAGATTGGGGGTCTGGCTATTGTAATGGTAAGGGCTTATGCAAGACACTTTGATGGGCCAGGGTGGCTTGATTGGGGTTTGTAGGGTGGTTGGAGATATTGCTTAGTGGAGAAAGTCTGTGAGCAGAGTAGGGGGAGGATTAGTATAGTGAGTGAGAAGATGATCTTTATTCATAAT
>RBNI01003886.1:0-15017 GCA_003990745.1 Jimgerdemannia flammicorona
GGGGGGGGGGGGGGGGGGGAAGATGGCATACCGGTGTGGGAGGTCCTTGAGCCAGGTGAGCGTACGTTGGCAGTCCGAGAGCGTGCCCGTACGGGTGAGGTCGCCGGCGTGGACTGGTGGAGAATAATGATTAAATAAGCTTGGTAGTTAGGACATCCCTTTCAATTGAAATTAGCGAGAATAGCAAACCAAAAATTTAAATTCCTTCATGTTTGCAAATACTCACTGAACACATCTCCATCGGGAATCTCAAAATTGTACCGGATGTGATTATGCGTGTCGCTCATGCACACGAACCGCGTCATTCCGGGCGGCTTTGGCGGCAGAGGTAGCTCTGTGTCAGCGTAAACGGCGAAGGGTTGTGTGGAATTGGCCATTGCTTCCGGTGAATGCTTGAGGAAGGGCCAGAGGATGAGGATTTAAATGAATGCAAACGATATCGCAGCGGACGATACCCGAAACATAAGCCACCGCCACTGATTTCACGGGTATGCACCAAGAAAATAAAGGATTCCCGAAACGCTCTTAATTCCGTTAGCACGCTCTCATATATGCATGCAATACATCTGTCGAGGCTCGGTCGGGTGGCGTTGCACACATCGAGCGTTCGTGGCGCGAGGGCCGTGAACAATGCGCCGCGCGCCCTCGTCAACGGGAAGTGGGAGGCTGTTGTGGGGCTCGAGGTCCACGCGCAGATCGACTCGCGGACGAAGTTGTTCTCTGGTAAGTGGGCATACAAGTGTGTCGTCGGGAATTATGCAACAAAAGACGTAAATTCTTTGGTTTCACTCGTCTCGGTGTTCGCCCTAAGCATCCCCGACATCGTTCAACGAGCCTGTGAACACCAATGTGTCCGTTATCGACGCAGCGTTCCCCGGCGTGTTGCCAGTGAGTGTCATGGTCGTTCGATCCGACGTTCCACGTGCTGAATAACAAATTATCTTTCTCTCCGGCTCTCGCCAGCGCCTCAATGCCAGGTGCGTCGACCTTGCCGTCATGACCGCTCTGGCCCTCAAGGCTGACGTGCACTTGCGCTCCTCCTTCGACCGCAAGCACTACTTCTACCCCGACCTGCCACAGGGTTATCAGATCACCCAACACTATGGTAAAGCTCTCCTCCCCCATATTCCTATCTACATCAATGCGAAATCTCATCCCACGCCCCGCACCTTACAGAACCCATCTCGACGGGCGGCCTGATAGCGCTAACAGAGCTGGACGGTGTCTCGTACCCACTCGAAGTACGCGTCGAGCAGCTCCAGCTCGAGCAGGATACGGGCAAGAGCCTGTACGACATGGTGCCTGGAATCACGCTTGTGGACCTCAACCGTGCGGGAACGGGGCTCATGGAGATTGTCACAAGGCCGGATATGAGGTGCGTGATGTTTTAAAGAGGGTGAGGGGTTGGTTGGTTTGGGATTCCTCGTTGTTTGATGAAAGTGTTATGGTTATCCGTGTTTAGATCGTCGTTCGAGGCGGGATTGGTGGTGAAGAAGATGCAGGCACTGCTGCGGTGTGTTGGATCGTCGAATGGGAATATGGAAGAGGTGGGTGCGCATTTGTGACGATCGGTTTAAGAATTGACTGTAGCGTTGTATGTTGACATACCATGTTCTATCCTCGCAGGGCTCCATGCGTTGCGACGTCAACGTCTCGGTGCACGAGGTTGACACGCCCTTTGGAACGCGATGCGAGCTCAAGAATCTTAACAGCGTGAGGTTCCTGACCATGGCGATAGGTGAGTGGAGTTTGGGATCTGGCAAATTGTGGGAGGGGGAAGAGGGCTGGATTACGATTGCTCTCACTGCACCAATCTTTGTCAGACGCCGAGGTCCGACGACAGATCGAGGTTCTCGAGCAAGGCGGCACGGTGATGCAAGAGACGAGGGGTTACGATGTCGTGGCCGGCAAAACGTTTCGACTGAGAAGCAAAGAAACCGCGCCGGATTATAGGTGGATTCAGCGATTATTTACGTTATCCTTATTTGCTGGTAACGAAAATTTATCGGAAATTGTCTCTGCCCGTCTCCGCGCAGGTACATGCCGGAACCCGACCTACCGCCACTGATACTCTCACAGGTTTGCCGACGCGTTCTCGTAATTCGTGGTTTAGTTCGTATCCTCTCTTGGATTGTCTAACAATTGGCATCATGACCCCGCGCAGAGCCATGTCGACTCCCTCTGCGCCGCCCTGCCGGAGCTCCCGGACGACCGCCGTGAGCGCGTCATGCGCCAGTACGCGCTAGGTGCGCACGACGCCAGCGTGCTGCTGGGGGAGGCGGGAGGGGTGGAATACTTTGAGGAGGTGGGTGGGGATGTGGGCGTTTTGTGGCGCGGGGGAGGTGGTTGTGAGATGGGTCGGTAAATGATCCGTTGTGATCGATGAAATGTGAACTTGCGCGATAGGTGTGCGAAGGCCGGGACTCGCGGAGCGTCGTGAACTGGTAGGTGGACCTGATGATCGGTTGCGTTGAATCTTGCTTGGTGCAATCGTCAGTCGCATACTGAGCCACCGACATCATAGGATGACGCATGAGCTCTTTGGCCAGCTGGCCACCCGCGCCATCCCCTTCCAGCGCTGTCCCGTCCCCCCGCGCCAGCTCGGCTCGCTGGTCGATGCCGTAAAGGGCGGGATGATATCCGGTGGGTCTGGGATGCTGGGTTGAATCGTGGCTGGGAAACCTTATATTTTTTGTGACTGAATTTGTATATATATATAGGTAAGATTGGCAAGGACGTGCTCGCGGTCATGATCGACGGCGATGTGCGCCCTGCTGCAGAAATCGTGGAGGAGAAGGGGTGGCACGTGGTCGGGGATGCGGCCGAGCTGAGGAAGGTGTGCGAGGACTTGGTGGCAAATAATAAGGATAAGGCGAGTCGTTGTACTTTCTTTACTTCTGCTGGCTTGGTTCATCCCTGCGCTCGTTGTTTGACCTCTTTCCGAAAACCTCGTCTCATTCGATAATGCAGGCAGACATGATCCGCAACGGAAACACCAAGCTGTTCATGTGGTTCGTCGGACAGGCGATGCGCGAGACAAAGGGGAAGGCCGACCCTGTGGTGCTGAATGGGCTATTGGAGGAGGTGCTTGGGGTAGGGAGGGATGGGAGGAAGTTGTCGTTAGGGGTTGAATTGAAATAGAGTGATTGAAATAGAGAGAGTCGTAGTTTGTTTCATCGATTGGCTTCCACGGGGTTGAGGGGTTTGATTGATGGGTTTGAACGAAAGATGAGGAATCGCGGTAGGTGGAGTAGGCTCCCTTGTGGGAGCAGTGTTTGGGTACTTGGCGTGGACCAATTCAGGATTTGGGAAACGGTTGAAGAAAATGATTCTATTGATTTTCGGCCTCTTGACCTTGATATATATTTCGGATGGAGGTTGAAAGCCCTGACAAGAATATTTGCTCCCACTCATACCTCTCCACACCCAACCACAACCACATCTACCAACGGTGTCTCCCCCTTCACCTCTACCTTGTCAATCTCATCCAGCACCTCCAATCCTTCAACCACCCTCCCAAAAACAACATACTTCCCATTCAGTTTCTCCAGCTTCCCCACATCGTCCGTCAGCGTCACAAAGAATTGGGACGTGTTACTGTTCTTGCCCGAGTTCGCCATCGCCACCACGCCGCGTCCGTCGAACCGCGGCGCCAACCCCGGCTTCTCGTCGTTGAACTTTCCGCCCGGGTAGATCGAGTCACCACCGGACCCGTCACCGCGCGTCACGTCACCACCTTGGGCGACGAAGCCCGGGACAACGCGATGAAGACGTGTGTGAAGGTAGTGGAGAGGCTTTTTGCTCGACCTGCCAACCTTTCCACCTACACAGAGAGCGCGGAAATTGTTACAGGTCTTGGGACAATCGGTTTGGTGGAGGTCGATGATAAGCCGGCCGCCACGGAGAGGATTGGGCGGAGTGAGGAGGATGGGACCCTGGTCGTTGGGGAGGATTAATATTTATTGTCGAAAAGAAAAGTTCAACTTTAGATCCAAATTGATAGCACGTATAGGAACTAGTATAAGTATGGGCTAAACTTGCCTGAGCCGCAAATGTGGGATTGCCCTCATACAAATCCTTCACTGTATCACGCTCCTCGTCCGACAGCGCCTCGAGCAAGGAGAACCCGTACGTTGACCCGTGGATTTTGATCCACTCGCTGGCGCGGTCGTAGGAGGCTTGCTGTGCGGCATGTACCTCGCGGTTGCCGATGGCGATGTCGAGGAAGACCTTGTTGGAAGACATCTACGACATGTGCGCAGCAGCGCGTTTGGGATTATTTAAGTATGCGTGACGGTCTTTCGTAACACGCGCCTCCTCTACACCACAGACGATTCGCTGCATCTAACTATGGTTACGAAGGCGAAGACGACGGAATTGGCGAATGACACGCCCGCCTTTTTGGCGGAGAAGAAGCAAGCCTCGGTCGCGGTGGATGAAGATAGGTGGCAAACACAGGGGCAGTATGGCGGGAAGGGAGTCGCGGATCCCATCAAGGAGATCGAGGTAATTGTGAGACACGGTGGCATTATTTCAGCTTTTGACCTTGTTGTAGAAAGATTAAACTCGTACCGTCCATGTTACGGATCATAGGACAAATGGAAACTTCTCCCCGCCTTCCTCAAAGTCAAAGGTCTCGTCAAGCAGCACATCGACTCGTTCAATTACTTTATCAACGTCGACCTGCAAAAGATCGTCAAGGCAAATGAAAAGGTCACTTCTGAAGTGGACCCGCACTTCTTTCTCAAGTAAGATACCGCCCCATTTCTTCTACCTTCCGGCTTCCGCACCCTCCGCACCTTCCTCATTGCCCCTTCCTCCTAGATACACGGGCATCCGTGTGGGTCCCCCGGAGCGCCCCGAGAACGACGTTGCGAACCGCAGCTACACGCCGCACGAGTGCCGGCTCCGTGACCTGACGTACGCGGGAAATATCTACGTGGATGTGGAGTACGTGCGCGGGCGCCAAATCGTCCGCAAGAAGGGTGTCAACATCGGTCGCATGCCCATCATGCTCAGGAGCTCTCACTGCGTTCTCACAAACAAGAAGGATGTCGAGCTAGCGAAGATGACGGAGTGTCCGTTGGATCCTGGTGTGTGTTTTTGAGCGCGGGTTGATGGGGATGGGTAATGGCGTGGGGATTAATGGGTATCGGGTTATTGACTTCCACGCACATGGGGATGGTTTGTCGTTAGGCGGCTATTTCATCGTCAAGGGTGTAGAAAAAGTGATTCTGGTACAGGAGCAGTTGTCCAAGAATCGTATCCTCATCGACGTTGACAAGAAGGGCTGTGTAGTCGCGAACGTGCAAAGGTACGATATCTCAGAGCCATCCATCCTCGGTGGTCCACAGACGCGATCTCATTCGACCTTGCTTCTCAAACCCCAGTTCCACGCACGAGCGCAAGAGTAAGACCTACGTCCTCGTCAAGCACAACAAGATCTACCTAAAGCACAACTCCATCTCGGAGGATATCCCCGTCGTCGTCGCGATGAAGGTATGACTTTGGATTTGATTTTCTCACACCGTTGCCATGCTAGAGACAAACCGCGCATTCCAAACATATGACTAATATCGCTGATCGCGTTGGCAGGCGATGGGCATCCAATCTGACAAGGAAATCGCGCAGCTCGTCTGCGGCAACGACCACGAGCTCCTCGACGCCTTCGCCATCAACCTCGAGGAGTGCTCCAAGCTCAAGATCTTCACCCAGCAACAATCCCTTGACCACATAGGGAGTAAGGTCAAGGTCACGAGGAAGATCGCCACCGTCAGGAGGCCGCCGGTAGGGGATCCAACGCGGCTGTTTGTTGAGGAATTATGAACTATTGATGCGTTCTTGGTAGCTCGATTGATTATATTATGCGTTGTTGTTATTGTAGTCGGAGGAGGCGCTCGAGATCTTGGCGACGGTCGTCCTGGCACACGTGCCCGTCGAAGACCTCAACTTCCGCGAGAAGGCCATTTACATTGCCATGATGGTTAGGCGCGTGCTGCAGGCGACGGATAACGAGGCTTTGGTGGACGATCGTGATTATGTTGGTAACAAGAGGTTGGAGTTGTAAGTGTCATCGTCTATCAGTCGCCCCCCCCTTATTATGCGATAAAGTATCGCCCCATATGATTCAATCCACTCACGCGTCGTGCCCAAACCCATCCCCAAACAGAGCCGGTCAGCTCCTCTCTCTCCTCTTCGAGGACCTGTTCAAGAAGTTCAACTCGGACTTCAAGCTCAATGTCGATAAGACGCTCAAAAAGCCCAACCGCACCCAGGAGTTCGATGCCATCAACCAGCTCCTCCTGCACGGCGATCACATCACCGGCGGCTTTGTTCGCGCCATCTCCACGGGTAACTGGGCCCTCAAGCGTTTCAAAATGGACCGGCAGGGGATCACTCAGGTCCTCTCCCGCCTGTCTTACATTTCTGCTCTCGGCATGATGACACGCATACAATCCCAATTCGAAAAGACAAGGAAAGTCTCTGGACCTAGGTCCCTACAGCCATCTGGATGGGGCATGCTGTGTCCTGCGGATACGCCGGAGGGTGAGGCGTGCGGGTTGGTGAAAAACCTGGCGCTCATGACGCATATTACGACGGATGATGAAGAAGAACCGTTGAAGAAGCTGGCGTTTGTTTTGGGGGTTGAAGGTGCGTAAATCTGTGGCATCGTCATTCGTTTTACATTCACAATGTCATTCACACCCAAACTCGTACGTCGTATCCTCAAATCCAGACGTCAACTTCCTCACGGGTGCGGAGCTCTACCTCGCCGGCACGTACGTCGTCTTCCTGAACGGTCTCGTCCTGGGCGTCACGCGACGCCCTACCAAGTTTGTGCACAATTTTCGCCGCCTGCGCCGCGCTGGTCGCGTTTCCGAATTCGTCTCCATTTACGTCAATGAGCACATCAAGACCGTCAATATCGCTTCCGACGGCGGGCGCATCTGTCGACCGCTCATCATCGTCGAGAATACCAAGCCAAGGGTCACCGAGAAGCATATCAAGGTTTGTGTTCGCATCCTGTTGCGTTCGGTTGGTAGTGGTGGGTGTGTTGGAGACGCGATGTTGCATGCTAAGGGAATGTATCGTATGGCGTCTTAGGCTTTGACTGCTGGCAAGCTCGCTTTTGACGACTTCCTGCACATGGGCCTGGTCGAATACCTGGATGTGAACGAGGAGAGTGACAACAACATCGCCATCTACGAGCGCGATATCATTCCCGAAACCACCCACCTCGAGATCGAGCCTTTCACTATCCTCGGCGCCGTCGCGGGCCTGATCCCGTACCCGCATCATAACCAAAGTCCGCGTAACACGTGTGTGTCCCAGTTTGGTTGCGCAATTTGGGTTGGAGGAGTTGGTGGGTAAGGGATTGGAGGCTTAGCGAGGCGCTTGTTCTTACTTCGATCGATACAGATACCAATGCGCTATGGGCAAGCAGGCCATTGGCGCCATCGCATATAACCAGTTGAACAGGATCGATACGCTACTGTATCTGATGGTATACCCGCAGCAGCCGATGGTGAAGACCAAAACGATTGAGCTGATCGGGTATGATAAGGTATGGATTGGTGGTGTGTTCTGTGAATTTCTTGGATGCATCGTGAAATGGTTTTTGATGCAAATGTATAAACGATTGCAGTTACCGGCGGGACAAAACGCAACGGTCGCGGTCATGAGTTATTCCGGGTACGATATTGAGGACGCGTTGGTAATCAATAAGGTATGGCCTGGGTTTGCATGTTGAACCCTTATGTTTATCATTAGGTTTTGGCTGACGTTCCTTTCAACACCGGATTAACGAATGTTAATGGCATGCTGTTTGGTTCTGCGTTCTTGGTTGTACCATACACAGTCATCTTTGGACCGTGGGTTTGGCCGATGCCAAGTTATGAGGAAATACGTGACCATGGTGAGGAAGTATGCGAATGGAACGTAAGTAGGAATCCCTTGTTTGATATATGCTTGCCACCTTCATAACTTTCGTTCTCACATCCAGTCATTTCGGGCATGGCTTTTACAGTTACGATCGTCTCGCGGATCCACCGCAGAGGAACTCGGAGTTCTGGCACGAGAAGTACGACATCCTAGAGGGTGATGGCATCGCCGGAGTCGGCGAGCGTGTCAATTCTGGCTCGGTGTACCTCAACAAGCAATCCCCTTCTAATACGACGTCGGACATGGGCCTCGGTGCGAACACGCAGAAGGATATCTCGTGGAAGAGCACCCCCATGACGTACAAGTCGCCCGCCCCCGGCTACATCGACAAGGTGCTGCTGACCACCACGGAGAGCGACCAGACGTTGATCAAAGTGCTTGTCCGCCAGACACGCCGTCCCGAGATCGGTGACAAGTTCTCGTCGCGCCACGGGCAGAAGGGCGTCTGCGGAATCATCGTACAGCAAGAGGATATGCCATTCACGGACATTGGCGTGTGCCCAGATATTATCATGAACCCGCACGGGTTTCCCTCCCGCATGACGGTAGGGAAGATGATTGAGTTGTTGGCCGGGAAAGCAGGCGTGCTGAAAGGGCGGCTGCAGTATGGGACAGCGTTTGGAGGGAGTAAGGTTGAGGATATGAGCAGGATTTTGATTGAGAATGGGTTCAGCTATTCGGGGAAGGATTATGTAACTTCGGGTAAGTGTTTAATCCATTGACTCAGTTTTTTTTAGTTTTTCTTTTATTTTTTTTCTTTTTTTCTAGCCTAGCGCTCAACCTTATTGTTTACTCGTTTGTTGCTAGGTATCACGGGCGAGCCCCTTTCCGCGTATATCTTCTTTGGGCCTGTTTACTACCAAAAGCTCAAGCACATGGTCATGGACAAAATGCATGCCCGTGCTCGGTATATACTTCTTGTTTTTTTTTTTTTTCTCCCTTTATCTTGCCGACGTCGCCTTCGACTCTCCAGACAAGAATTATCCTCACATACTCATCGATTACGAACTATTCCCCTACTTCACAGCGGTCCGCGCGCGACGCTCACGCGCCAGCCGACCGAGGGTCGCTCGCGTGACGGTGGCCTCCGTCTTGGCGAGATGGAACGCGACTGTCTGATCGGCTACGGGGCGTCGATGCTGCTCCTCGAACGCCTAATGCTTTCGTCGGACGCCTTCGAGATCCACGTTTGCGAACTGTGCGGCCTGCTTGGGTACCAGGGTTGGTGCCAATACTGTAAAAGTTCAAAGAAGATGGTCTCCATGCAGATCCCATACGCCGCGAAGCTGCTGTTTCAGGAACTGACCTCCATGAACGTCCTGCCGGTTAGTTGGTTGGGAGTAGTGTGGTTTGGATGGGATGCGTGTGGTGCGAACAGGATTACTGATCAATCGCCTTGCCTCCGTTCTTTCTTTAAACAGAGACTCGTCCTAGAGTCTGCACTATAGGGAATTGTGCCGCGTGGCCATTGTTTAATTATGTACAGTATGTGTTTTCCTTTTGTCTTTGCATGAGGTGCGGTTGCCATTGTGTCGTGGCGCGAGAATCTGGAGGAATTATTCCACTATAAATATAAATAGCACACCATTATCTCAGCCATAGAATAGAGTGTATTCTATGTAACTTTGTCATTCCCAACGTAAAAATTTAGATTTGTTGAATATGATAACCTTGTGATCCAGTTCGATGTGTGATGATACTTGGTGACCTTGGCCGCTTATCCCAACCACTTTTAGACGATATGTGATGTTGATTTTGATTAGTGCTAAGGGAGTCATGTGAATCTCTGTTATGAAACGAATCTGGTTTCATTGCTTGGTCTGTGTACTAGGTTTTTTTTTTAAAAAAAAAGTTTGACTCCTTAGCATTGCAATGCCTATATTCCGTTTGTTGGTTCCATCAGTGTTTCCAAGAATAAAGGGACATTGGCTACCAGATGGTCGACACAAAGAATAAAAGACTGGGGCATGGAGACATCTACATGAGGGCCTCGACCTTCTTTGACAGCATATAGGAGACTTGAACTCGAAGGATATCTCCCTTTTTTTTCATTCCCACTCATCCCCTCCCCTGTGACAACTGCCAGGCGCAAGAAGGAGCATCAAAACTAGCAAGTGTCCCGGGTACCTACCGATCAAATGTCCCTCGTGCTGTTCAACCGGTGGCTGGAGCTGGTTATTATATATATACTTGCGATAGGATACAGCAGAAACGAAATTTTGGCCCAACCAACTCTGCATTCGCGAACGCCAACGATTCGCTATCACGGAGCAATGCATTCCTCGGTGTGCGTCGTCCGCAGATGTTGAAGCAGGCCGCTGTAGCTAGAGTGCCGGAACCTCGTGCTGAAGTTGCGACGTCGGAACGACCAAGGATGGGGGTTTGCGATGGCCACTCGCCGCAAACTTTTCACCGCAGGCCTAATAGTGTGGCTCGAATACATGAACTCACCAAATGAAAGAGTTCATTGAGTCATAATGACACTTTACGCCCAAAAATACAAGCCTCGCTATGCCCATTGACTACGACGTCGAGTAGAGTAGAAATGGTCGAGGGCCCTCAAAAAAAAAAAAAAAAAAAAAGCGTCGGCGCTTATCAGAGACAGAAACTATGCACGACGGGAAATATATTCCTAAATTGTTACAGCAACACAAATGGCTATGATCGGTTTTTGCTACGTAAATACAACTTGTTTTTTTTTTATTCACAAAATTAAATACTTATATCATTTAACACGTACAAATTTGTGAATTATAAATGCACATACAGAAAATTTACAACAACATCGTTAAAAGTGAGTGGAGTATTAAAAAAAAAAAAAAAATACGACAGGGAAGGAAATCACTCGCGCATTCTCAGACGATATCTAGCTTGCGGGAATAAAGTAACAGCAGGATATACGTACTTTAGGAAACCACGATAAATCACACCATAGTCAGTTCCGTTAATCGAAACGGCGCATGAATTCTCGTCTAGGTTCATATAGAAGGAAATAACATCGCCGCTACCAAAAGGTCTTATACAGACATTATCATGAGTATCTAATGTACCTGCATATTTGAGTGTACTACTGAAGCCATTGGATTTTAATGCGCTCGAGAATTCGACCGCCAACACGTCTCTCTCCGTGTCAAAGGTCTCTCCTATTATGGTTTCTCCTACCATTCCGATCGTGTCTCGACCCAAGTTATCCACGACGCCTGTTGATTCAATAATAATGTCCCACTCACAAATGCCCCCACCGCTTATAATGATCGGTTTGACTAGTAGCGCGCTTCTCGCTTGGGAGTTCGATCCAGGTTCGCCTTTCGGGTACTCTACCACCGTGTCATTCTCGGAGAGGACAAGACCAGAACCGAGCTTCTTCGGATTCCAGCTATTTTGAGGTTTGCCACGGAATTCCGCCGGGTGACCTGAAGGACAGTGAATACTTGTGCCGTAATGGCCGAGGAATACGAATTTTCCAATGATGTCATACATGCCGTCGATCGACTCCATCAGGCGTGCTAGGCGGTGAGCGCAGATGAGGCGAACGTTGATGTGCTGCATCATCCTTGATACGGAGTCTTCATTTTGGTCGTCAATCGGGTAGAGCTTTTTGTTCGGTTTAAGCGCAACGCTCTTTTCAATCATGAAAGCACCGAGGGCTTTGTGACGCTCTTCATGATCTGGTGTGTTTTCGCTGCTGGCCCAGGCCCATTCTATGACACATAGCAGCAAGTCGTTCTCCGATGTTTTGAATTGAAAGTCGTTCGAGTCTAGCGTGGCCTTAAGTAAGAACTCGAGCGCGTCAGCGGAAAGCCCATTCAAATCACCAAGGACAAGCCGCCGAATGCGAAATGGTTTCAGGAGGATGTTATAAAGATCAATATTATGTTCGTTGGGATGCACGGCGGCAACAGCTTCATTTATCAACGAAGCCACCATATCAAGCTCTTTTGTCTCTTCCGCTTTCTCCATAACCAGCTTCATCAAGTTGGGCAACAGAAAAAAAGTCGCTGCACGATATGTTTGGATGACCAACTCGGGTGGCATTGGAAGGGCGGATTCGATCTCGCCGGTGTAGATGAATAGGAGAACGACACGAAGCGCGTCAGACTTGATCTCCCGGAGAGCGACCTTGTCCGCGTCCCGCTCACGCATTTCACCATAGAGCATCACGCTGAAGACCGCGCACCGCGCCGCGAGGACGCTACGCGTGGCGCCGAGCTCTACCCCGTCGGAGCAGATGAGCGTCACATCGTGGAACCGCGAGTCGTTAAGGAGAAGAGCCAGGTCAGCGCCGAGGTTGGTTCCGGGGTTGGTCGAATCAGGCATGGTGTTGATGTTGGAAAGATGTGGAAGATGTGGAAGATGTGGAAGATGTGGAAGATGTGGAAGATGTGGAAGATGTGGAAGATGTGGACGTAGTTGTGAGTAGTTGTGAAGATGTGGAGGTAGTAGTTGTGAAGATGTGGCTGCTGCGCCGCTCCTGCTAATTAATTACATGTATTATATACATGTCAACATTCTGGATGCGTCACATGACCCATCATTCTTAGTTACATCGTATTGTTGGCTATTATAGTTCAATGTTCAATGTAAGCATGAAGAGACGTAAAAATATTATAGTTGAGCTTCTAAATATATCAGTCAGATTTAACCAAGTCTAGTGTTCTGAATTCCAACCCTGAATGACCCATGTCACGAAATGTTTTCTAAATAAAACATATTTTTGATCCAGAGAAAAGCAGTGATATTTAGAGATCAGAAATTGGTTGGAAAGGAGGGAGGTTCGGCAGACTTTAGTGAAAGAGGTCGTAGGCATTCTCCTTTTGGATTTTGAGATCAGGCAGATTTTTCGTCGATGGTTCCAGTGAGATTTTTTCAATTTTTTTATTGGAATACAGCAAAAGCTGTAAAAAAATAAAATAAAATAAAATAAAAAGTCGACGCATACTCAAGGAATTCACAGTTGGCATTTGAATGAGATATACTAAGATCAGCCCAAGGGTTCACGGGGTTGACGCCTAAGGCCTTAGAGAAACGGAGGTCGAACGATCAATGGGAGCTCCGTCAAATCCAAGATGGGGGGTCCTCTAGGTGTGTAGGATTGCCTCCTCCCTTCAAGCATTCGGTTTCCTTGGTGGAGAGGCGAAAAGTAGGTTATGAGTTTGAGACGGTTCCGCCTTAGCTTGTGTAGTATATATATACAAAATTGATTTCTATTTATATCTCCATTTATATATAGAAGCTCGCTCATTCAACCCATTTTACCGTCAGACAACACTGCATTCTCATAAGGTCGTTATGTAGGTCATGTCGGCGAATCACATTCTGAAATTGCGAAATCCTAAGTGGGCATCGCATGAAGCACGGCATCACCCTTTAGTAAGGCAAATATGTGAAAAGCACAAATGTGCAGATGAGATCGAACGGACGCTTTTGGAGGTATATACCTATTATTTTTTTGGTTTTCGGAGTGGCAATCGTGCACGATATTCATGATTTCCATTCCATTTGCAGGATTTGGTGGAGTGTGCGGTACTGGTCGCCTATGGCAAAGCGGCAAATGTTAACTTGAAAATTGAGGCCGTATCCAGTCAATTTCTGACAAGGTTCGCACTTCCCTTCCCTTTTTCTTTTCATTTAATACAAGTATTCTGCTCTCCATTATTTATGTCTTTTTATACGAAGTGAGCAGATGAAGCCCTTGATCGACCTGGGAGATTGTCTTGTCAAGGCCACAAGAGATCTTGCCGATAATCCGGAAGGGGTTAATTATGATGTCGACAAGTTACTGGGAACCAACATGCAAGTTTTCAGCATCCTTGGTCCTCACACTGGTACGTATAATGGTGATCTGCCTCTTTTCCTTTAAATATTGGAGCCATAATAATCGTGATAATTGTATATAGGTTACTACTATGGTGATATTATATTACTGTTCAAACCGGATATTATGAATCATCCACAATCGAACGTTTCACCAAACGCTGCTACGGCGTTTTGGCCCGGAAGGTGCGCCTCCTAGCCATCAACCATTATTGTCCCTTTAGTGATTTATGTCTATGTGATAATCATTGATTACGGGATTGAACGTTAATCATGCAGAGAGGCCAATAATCGACCATTCATGCCAAGAGGCAAACCACAGTCCACAACTCAAAAATGCGTCCTAGCTGCAGCAATTGGGAAAAGCTGCTGCCGCCGATATTTGCGCCCAGGTAGGTTTTTCAAGCTATACATTGAGTACAGTATTTTAGTCTTTATGCAAGCCTGCCAGAAGATCTTACAAGTCATTTTTATTAAACCAAAGATTATGGAGACCACAGGGAAAATAGAACTTTCGTTGAGTGATGTAAAAAGCGAATGGCTGAAGAGAGAGTCCCATTTTGTATTTGAGGCGCATTTGCCTAGTCTGATTCCACTCTCATTTGTTGACAAGATCATTATTCCAAAAGTAAGATGTTCAAGCATCATTTTTATTTAAGCATTTTTGTAGAGTAATCCGAGGGATTAATTGAATTTTTTTTCTGGAATATTTGGGATAACAATTTGACAGCGGCCGATAAACAGTTTCGGAGACCCGAACAACGATGTCATAGTATACTGTGATCCAGTTGGAGGAGATGTCGATGGACGTCTCGATTTGACCGACGATCGGAGAAAGCTCACAAACACCGCCTTGGAGCACTGTTCGTCGCCGAATGCTACCACCGGGTCTGTCCACCGACCTCTCGGCATGAGCGTTACTCTGGAGCGTGGAAATGGTGCCATCCTCCCCCTACCGTTCCGTTTTCGCGTCGCAGGCGATGGAAACATTTACTTCCGTGCCAAGGGCAGCGAATTCTTCGTTATGCTTACCAAGAAACAAACCAAGGAAAACAATAACAATAACGCGCGGGTTACTTTCTATTTCGGAGGCCCTAAATCGCACATTCTCTATATCACGAGTAACCCACCGTCAGCGCACAGGGTAACGCTTGAAAAAAAGAGTTGGGTGGCACAAGATTCCGATTTCGACCGCGGTTTCGCCGACGGGGACTGGATCAATTATCACATTCAACTGGACGCTAAGTACGTCACCTGGAGTT
>RBNI01003887.1:0-15016 GCA_003990745.1 Jimgerdemannia flammicorona
ATATATATAGTTATACAGACTCTGCTATTTATTATCAGTCTATATATATAATTACAATATCACCTCCCACTACTTAATTCCCATAGAGAAATCTCTCCCTATACTTTTATACTTAAAAATCACCCTATCACCCACTACCCCAACTCTCCCCCCACTCTGCTTATAGATTTTCTCTATCAAACAATACTGCTGACCACTCTGTAGACCCCAACCAAGTCACTAGCCCATTATAATGTCCTCCATCAACCCTTTCCATCTCAGCAGTTATATCTCTAAGCCTAGACATCTCTCTTTCTTGAAAATAAATAACTAGTAATCTACCAACTCCACCCATATAGCCAATACCTAACCTAAAGTAAGCCACTCCTTTCCAACCCCCCCCCATAAATCAATTCTGCAAATTCTCCCACTGACCCCTCATACCATCCCTTCAATGTACTATATCCAATTATTTTCCAACTACTATCCAGAAGTCACTAAGCATCTTACACTCTCCTAGTCAATGTTCTGATGTCTGTACAAAACCCCCTTTCTATCCAACATTGTAGCACTCCTTACAGTCAAAGCTTCTCCCCTCTACAAGGTGGTCTGAGTGAAAGTTGAGCATAATATTCCTCCTCAATATGTACTATTAGACCATCCAATACTTCAGTGGCAGTCACTACTAAACCTCAGCACTCTAGGCCCAGACTCTATTCTAGTCTCACTCTTCTCTTATACCCACCAACTGCCACCCACTGGGCCACAGATCCTGTTCTAACCCCCTCTGGCATTCAACTCCATTATCAATATTGAAGTTACCTAGGGAGATGCCCCCCAATAACACTTGGTCTCATCTCTATATTACTGGATCTCAAGGCATCACTCCTTCATCTTTCTATCAGTGAATCCCAATACAGTATACCCTATCTGCTACTTCCTACTAGAAGCTCTTAAACTACATACACTCATTGTTCTGAAGCCTAACCAAGGACAGTAGATCTCCTATAGAGCCTTTTGGTGAGGACTTTATCTCCTAGACCTTCTTCATAAGGAGAATCTAGCTACCACCTCTCAGCTCCACAGCTCTCTTTAGCCACTATACTCTCAGATAGTACAATCTCTTCAGAAAGTCAACCAGTCTAAGTCTCCCTCTAGCTACTAGTAAAGACAAGATTTTTCAGCTAATCTGACTCCTCCTCCTGGCCCAGATCTATCTCTTGGCCAATTTTAACAATCTCTTCACTACCTAGGCCAGAAAGTTCAGATGATAAGCCAGATACCACAACTTCAGCAGTCAGTAAACATTCAAAATTGAAACATACCCCACCAGAGACAAGTGGTGGCCTCCCCAACTCTGCAGGGCCTCCCCCCAGATTGCAATCTACTGCTCCTACCAGATTCTTGGTAGGACTGATCTGTATACTGAGAAATAGATGCCCAAGTATCTCACCACCTTTTCAGCAGAGACAATTGTTCTGATGACATCCCCCCCCCCCCACTAGGCCATTACTCAACATCATTATTTCATACTTGTACTAATTGAGTTTAGTCCCAGAGTATATCTTATACTACTCTATAGTCTCCTTGAGTTCCTCAATATCAGCAATTGAGCCCAGGCCAACTACCATATCATCTGCAAAGGTACTGACTTTCCACTCAATACTATATACTGAAAGCTCTACTATATATCTTCTGCTGAATCCTATCTATCAAAAGCTCTAAGGAGAGAGCATACAGAATAGAGAACAGCAGGTTCCCCTGGAGAACACCTCTACCTAGAGGAAAAGTCACCCCTCAATGCCCATTATATATGAGCACAGCTCTACTCTCTTTCAGTAGGCTGATCATTGCCACTTGGAACTGCTAAGAGATGTCAATCCAATCCAGTACCTTTGCCATCCAGACCTACTGAACATGGTCATATGTCTTTTCCTGATCCAGGAAGACCAGTCACCCATCTAGTTCACAGGCTCATGTCTCTTCAATAATGCCATATATCTAAGTCATACTATTCCTAATGAGCCAGCCTCCTACAAAGCTCTGCTGCTCCTCTCCTAAGACCTGTTGGGCCACCTTCTGCAGCCTCACTACTACCATCTTAGTAACCAACTTCTGTCTATATCCAGTAGCATAATTGGTCTCCAGTTCTTCTAGTTCTCTCTCCTACCCTTGTTCTTATAAAGCAGTACCACCAGCCCCAGATCCTGCTCACCCACCCATCTTCCAGACAATAGTACTAAGTCACAAAGTGCTATCAGCTCTCCCAGTATACTGGAGACACCCGCCATCTTCTTCCAAAAATCTCAGGGCAGGCTGTCCTCTCTGGGTGCCATGCCTAGCATAGTCATAGCAAGAACCTGACAGATCTTCTCCTCCTGTACTGGCAATACCAGACTGCTCAGCCCTTCTACCTATGGTGGGTACCAATCCTCCAAAGTATGATCAATAGTGGCAGCATCAGCCCCACCCTCCTCCTCACTCCACAAGCCACTCCACCTCTCCTTTAATGATCTAAGAATGTCTTGTATACTATATATCAATAGCCTCTCAGAATCTAGAACTCCCTCCCATCTCTGCTGAACTCTTTTTGTCCAAAGAGTCTTTATGAGAAACTTAGAGGACCTCTTCCCTTCCTCTAGCCTCTGCTAATAAAGCTACACTGCCAAACTTTGCATCTGTGCTTCCTCTTCCTCTCACAGCACCTGCTGCAACTTGACAACCTCTTTTTTCATCCATAGCAATCTCCAGTCCTCCACCCCCTCTAGGGTCAATAGATCTGCCCAATCTTCCAGAAGCCTTGCCAGTCTAGTAGAAGCCCACATAATTCTCTTTCTCTTCTGTTTATCAGCCATCTTGCCAGCCTCCCCCCAATAAGCCCTAGCAGCCTCTTTCAATCTCATTCACCTAACTCTAACTGGAACACCCTCAGCCTACTTATTCCACAGCACCTTATCATCTAATAAGGAGAAGTTAAGGTACTAATGTCCAGGTCTATCCCCACTCTCCCCAAAATGGCCCTATCTCAGTAATCTCAAATGATCAGACCATGGACACCATTCAGCCTTCAGTGATCTCCAAACATTCAAGCTCCAGTAGTCTACTGTCAAAATCCAGTCAATCTTTATCTCCAGGCTACTTGCCCAGTATATATACACCCTCTTGTTACCTCAGAACCCTCTGCTAGTATTTATCAAAGCACTTAGCCTCTCTGCTTCCCTCTATATCTTCAGACCTTCACTCTTACCCTCAGTCCCCTGCCCTCTATCAGTTCTATCTACTAGTACATCTCTGATCATATTAAAGTCTCTGCCAAGTATATCTACTCCAGTGTCTGCAAGGGCCCCTCCCTCCTAGAGACCCTTCATATAGCAGGATCTCACTGTAACCAGCTCTCAATCTATATAAATCCACTCTCCCCACATTAGTCTGTCTCCTTAGCTTCTCATATCTTATATCTCCCCTCTATCTCTCCAGACTAGAATCTCAACCTTGCTCTTCCAAACTGCCTAACCTCCTCATTCCTTCATCCATTCTAGTTTATTCAAATCATCCTCACATCTGACATCCTGCAAAAGAAAGAGATCTGCCTCTAATCTCTTTAGTTAGGCAAAAATATTCTGACATCGAAATGAATCCTATAACCTATTCACATTCAAAGACAAAATGTTAGTTATACTATTCATAAGGAATATTATTCATCTCCTTCTGAGCCAAGTCCAGATTGTATTCAGTAGCCACCACCTCCTCTTCAATCCTCTTAGCCTCCAATCCAACCAGTAGTTCAGCAAGTTTCCCATCCTTCTTCTCCTCAAAATCCTCATGATACTTCAGACAGACCTTCTGCCAGAGCTGCAATTCATGACACTCTGCCCAACAGAAGACAGCCTACTCACTAGCAGTAACTACCAGCTCAGTCTCTCTCTCCTTATCAATCTCATATCCTTCCTCTTTCAGGAAAACTACAAGAACCTCTGCCTTCAGTACCTCTACCACTCCATCATTATATAGGATTTATACCCAATGCTCTTCACTTATTACTCTTAGATCCACCTCTCCCAACTCCTCTACTGCAAAGTTGTTTATCATTCAGCACATTCATAGTAGGGTTTCTACTTTCTTCCCCCCTGGAGTCACTGACCTTCCTCTATCCAGCATCAAGGTATCAGCTTCTGCACTTACAGTCTCATCTCACTCCTTCTCTTGGATATCCACCAGTTCATCCTTATCAGCCACTACCACCTATCTCCCCTTTGCTACCTCAGGAACTCCAAAGTGTACTTACTGGGCCCTCTGTATGGGTACATCCTCTGCCCCTCTGCTCCTTAAAGCTGGACCTTGTCTAATAAGAGAAGTAGGAGGTAGGGAGTTCTCCCTGATCTCAAACATACCATCTATATACAGATTATTGCCAGTTACCTCCTTGTTCACTTCCAGCCCCTTTTCCATATTCCCTCCATCACCACCAGTCCAGATACTTGTCTTAACTCCCCCCATGTTTGCAATTCTACCAGCATCTCTCTTCACTCTCTTCTCCAGATCTGCCAGTAGCTCTCTCTGCCTCTTATATCCTTGAGACCTTTCCCACAGCCCCTTATTCACATAGATCTGCTTTTCATCCACTACTTCCAAATAAGTCAACTCTATATATATCTTCCAAGTCTTTACCCTCTGCTCTACTACACTACTCAGCTCCTCCAGTACCTCTAATAAATCTTCTTCTTCCTTCTCACTCTTCTTTACCCTTGTTACCTTATATAAAAAAGCCCCCCAGACTATTACCAAAGGCCAGTCCCTCCTAGCCTTCTCAGTAGCTTTCTTCCCTATCAACTGAATTCTAATATCAACATCCCTAGTCCTAAATAAGGTCTCCTCTCAGACCCAGAACCCAACATCAACTACCTCTCTATACTCAGCCATAACTTCCTCAACTCTCCTCCTTATCTTCATAGTGGTCACCATGGGCACTCCTTTTACTAGCAGCTGTACCACTCTGGGGTCCCACCTCAAACAGTATGCTATTAGAATACACATCTTCCCAATAGTCAGCTCAGTCTTCAGTACTTCCTCCAATAGCCCAGTCTTCTCAAAGCCCACCTCTACTCCTTCCAATCCCTTCAGGAACTTCATGGATACTGCTCTAGCTATCTACTTAGCAATCAGCCCTAATACTATTTTTACTATTACTACCAAGCCCTGAAAGTACAAAGTAATCATGAACTTTGAGATTGACTTCTTGAGTAACAAGACTACCACCAGGCTTTTTACACCATTTGCTAGATCCCCCATCTATCTAAGTCCCATCCTTGCAGCCCCACCATCAGCAGTCATATCTGGATTTTTTTCCAGATTGGTAGTCTCATTGCCATCAGCTGTTACACTCACTCCAGCCACTACACCCCCAGCTCCACTACTCCTACTGTCAAGGGCTACTCCCTCATACTCTGCTGTCTTTACCATCTTCTTGCCCTTCCTCAGCTAGCTCTCTAGCCCAGATACCAGCTGTCTCCACTTCACCATATTCATGAAAATTGTCCTCCCTATCTCCTGCTCTCCAGCCCTGCTCTCTCCCCATCTACCTCCTTCCACCAGCAGACCCCTTATACTTTCCCCCAAGCCAGAGCCCCTCTCTACATACTGCCAGTTAAATGTACTAGGGCTACTCTACCTAGTATGTACCTCAGAATACACATTGGCTGCCATGTTACTAGTTGTTTTTCTCTGAAAATAGTATTGTGAGTATTGCTAAAAGATTATGTAATCTGAATATTATTAAAGAAAGATGATTATATAAAGTCTTCCACACATTATGAACTATTATAATATATATTATAAGCTTTATTTACTGGTTCAATATATAAAGATAATCTCTCATAATATATAGTAATTATTTATAATATCATAGTTTTAAATCTATATCTATAGTTTTATATACTCTGCTAAGCTATACTTCTCTAGGAGATTACTCATATAGAATACTCAAATGATATAATCCTTACTATCAAAGTTTACTATAAAGGCTATAACTATTATATCTATTCTAAAGATACTCATATCTATTATAGCTAGTATACTCATACTGGCTCCTTGATTTATCTATATTAATATCATAGTATAGAGTAGTATATAGTCTTAAAGAGGTGTTTCTTATTAGCTACTAAGCAGGACTCATAATCTTTGTTATATTTTAGTTAGAAATATAAAGAGAGAGAAGAAGGAACTTTATTTATTATTCAAGATATATAGTATATATTTATATATTGAGTAATATAACTCAAAGATAATATAGTTATATATAAGTCATATTATCAAAATATCAAAATAATAGAAATTTTAATAATATTTATATATATTTTAATATTTTAGAATTATAATAAATATTTAGTTAAAACTATTTATATATAATTTTTTTTTTTCTAATGAGTTAATATTTCATCTCTTTGAATTAAATTATAGATAAATATATTCTCTATTAATCTGAAGAAAAATATCTTAATAAATATATTATATATAAGATTTAAAACTAAGATATAGTGACTTCCAAAACTATAATAATAATTCTATTAATTATATATTTAAATTATTTAAATTATATTCTTATATATAAAAATATCAATTAATTATATATTATACCTATATCCTAGATAATCTTAATTGTTATTATTTTATACTGATTAAGTTAATTTTCTGATCACAATGTAATTTCTAAAACAAGGTTAGACATTGTTATAGTTTTATTATAATCATTGTCTAAATGACAGATTACTCTCTAGAGCATCCAATAGTTGATATACACTTATGAAAATTCACATAGTTATTCTTTAAGTATTCTTATATATGCTCATATCTTTTTTTCCCCTAATTTATTCTGAAAAAAAACCCCTCAAAATTATGAAAGAAATTAGTATCAACTTTTGAAATACTATTATTAATCAAGTAAATTCAGGTTTATCTATTTGTAAGATAGCTACAAATATGAGCATTAGTCTCATAATGGTCAGTTGACTTAGAAAAGAATATTGTACAGACATTGGTTTGTCCAAAGGAGGTCATCTGAGCCTATTAATAACTTATAATAAATCATAGATTATACATCAAGTAATATCTATTAAGTCAGATATATACTATCTCTATAATTGCTAAAGATCTTAAAAATGATAGCCAAGTATCTGTTAGTAGTCAGACTATCTGCCAAGTCCTGAAAAATTCTGGGTTGAAGGCTATAGCCAAGTAGAAAAGACTAAAATTATTGTAATACTATATTAAAGCTTAGTTTGCCTTTGTTTAGAAGTATAAAAACTAGACTGAGGATGACTAAAAATATTTCATATTCTCTGATGAGACCAAGATTAACTGCTTAGAATCAGACAAATAGATATAGGTGTAGAAGAAGTCTAGTGAGAGACTTACTAATTATCTAGTATCTAGAATAGTAAAATTTGATAGTGAATTATTCATACTTTAGAGCTATATAATATATAACAGATCTGGATTTATATATCAGATTGATAGCACTATGAATGTAGATTATATACTAGTATCCTTGATGACAAATTATAGAAAATTTGAATATTATAATATTGATCTTGAAATGGCAATATTCTAATAAGATAATAATTCCAAGTATATATCTAAGAAGGTATATGAATAGTTCAATAACTATTTAATTGAACTACTTGACTGGTCTGTACAATCTACAGACCTTAATCTAATTAAAAATCTCTGGCATTATCTCAAATAAAAGCTAAATAGATATAAAGAGATACTAAAGAAGATAATAGAACTTTGAGAGTATATTAAAAAGGAGTAGAATACCATTCCTGTGAGCATATGTATAGATTTAATAGAGAGTATGTCTAGATATATAAATACAGTATTTAAAGCTAAGAAGATATATATAAAGTACTAAAAAAAAAAATAAAGAAGTCCAAATTTAATATTGATAATAAAACTATAATAATGTAGTCCTTTTTGGTAAAATTTATTTATGATAAGAAAATTAACTTAATCTAGTACTCTCAATGAATCAAAGGTCCAATTTGATTTAATTTAAATTGAATTGAAGACTAATTCAATTTGAGATCCAATTCAAACTCTATTTTTTGAAATATAATAACTTAATGAATATACATCCAAATTCAATGATCTTTAGCTTTTTAGATTTCCCTTATATAGCAGAATCTAACAAGCTAAAGACCATTGAATTTGGATGTATATTCATTAAGTTATTATATTTTGAAAAATAGGATTCAAATTGAACCCTTAATTCAATTTGAATTCAATTCAAATTGATTCAATTTATTTGGGAGTACTACTTAATTAGTATAAAACTATAATAATTAAGATTACTTAAGATACAGATACAATATATAATTAATAAAATCATTGTTACAGTTTTGAAAGTCACTATAGTAGTATTATAATTTTTATTTAATTTTTATAAAATTATTAAAGTCTTCTTCTTCATATTAATATTAGTATTATAAAAAAATATATATCTTATATATTACTATATATATATAATTTAATACTGGTGCATGGTATACAAGACATTCTTGGATCTTTAAAGGAGCATTGAAGTGGATTGTGGAGTGAGAAGGAGGGTGGGGCAGATGCTGAGGCCATTGATCAAGTATTAGAGGATTGGCACCCCCTGCAAGTAGATGAGTTGGGAGATTTGGTGTTATTAGTACAAGAAGAGGAGATCCACCAGGTTCTTGCCATGACATTACTGGGTACAGTACCTGGGGAGGATGGTTTGCTCTAAGACTTCTGGAAGAAGATGGTGGAGATCCCAGGAGTACTAGGTGAGATGACAGTATTGTGTAATTTGATTTTACAGACAGGGAGATGGGTGGGGGAACAGGATCTGGAGTTGGTGACATTACTCTACAAGAACAAAGGAAGGCAAGAGGACTGGATGAACTGGAGGCCAATTATGCTACTAGATATGGACAGGAAGTTAGTTACCAAGGTAGTGGTCACAAGGTTGCAAAAGGTAGCCCAGCAAGTCCTGAGTGATGAGCAGAGGGGATTTGTGGAGGGCTGGCTCATCAGGGATGGCACCGCGTGGGTTCACAGAGTTATTGAAGGAGCAAGAGCCAGTGGACTGGATGGACATCTGGTCTTTCTGGACCAGGAGAAGGCGTATGACTGAGTGTGCCAGGTCTGGCTGGTGAAGGTTTTGGATAGGATTGGGGTCCTGCAACAGTTCTGGATGGCCATGGTCAGCCTACTGGAAGGAAGTAGGGCTGCACTCTTATGTAATGGACACAGAGGGGTAGCATTTTCCTTGGGAAGGGGGGTGCCTCAGGGGGACCCACTGTCCCCCATTTTGTATACTCTTTCTCTGGAGCCCTTTATGGATAGAATCAGGCAGAAGATAGTGGGGCTCTCTATCTTTGGCATTGAGTGGAAAGTAGGGGCCTTTGCAGATGACATGGTGGTCGGCCTGGGATCAGTTGCCAATGTGGAGAAGCTCAAGGAAACAGTGGAGTGGTATGAGGCAAACTCTGGGGCTAGGCTCAATTGGCATAAGTGCGAGACATTGGTGTTAGGCAATGGTCTGGTGGGAGGGGAGATTATTGGTACTATTGTCCCTGCTGGCGAGGCAGTTCAGTACTTGGGTATTTATCTGTCAGTATATGGGTTAGTACTGCTCTGACATTGGTGGGTGCAAAGGGTTGGCATCTGGGAGGAGGCCCTGCGGAGTTGGGGGGGCCACCAATTGTCTCTGGCAGAATGAGTTTCAATTCTAAATGTCTATTGGCTGCCAAAGATGTAGTATCTGGCTTATCATTTGGACTTCCCAGCCTGGGTAGTAAAGAGATTGATGAAGCTGGCCAAGGGGTGGATCTGGACTGGAAGGAGGAGTCAGATCAGCTGGGAGGTCTTATCCTTACTGGTGGCGAGCGGGGGACTGGGGCTGGTGGACTTCCCCAAGAGGCTGCACTGCTTGAGAGCATGATGGCTGAAGAGAGCAGTGGAGTTGAGAGGGGGAGGTTGGGTCCCCTTACTGCAGAAAGTCTGGGAGATGAGGTCCTCTCTGAGGGGTTCAACTGGTGATCTCCTAGCACTTGTGGGCCTTCAGAACATTGGACAATTGTGATTCAAAGGCTTTTGGTGGGGAGTGACAGAAGGGGCGTGCTGCATTGGAATTAGGTGGCAGAGAGATGAAGGGGAGGCAGTTTGGGACCCAGGGATGTGATGATGGGACCATGTGCTACTGGGTGGAATTCCCCTAATTGAGTTTGATATTGGTGATGGGATCGAATGCCAGCGGGGACCAGGCCAGGACCTGTGGCCTAGCAGTTGGCAAGGAGTAGGAATTGGCAAGGAGTGGGATTGGCATAATATTTGGGCCTGGAGTACTGAGGTGAGGAGGTGGCTGCCACCAAAGTACTGGGTGGTCTGATGGCATGTGCTGAGGTGGAATGTCATGCTCAACTTCCGCTCAGATCACCTTATCGAGGGAGGTTGCTTCAACTGTGAAGAGTGCTATAATGTAGGGCAGGAAGGGGGATATGTACAGACGCCTGAACATTGGCTAGGAGAGTGTGAGGTACTTGGTACCTTTTGGCAGAACATTGGGGAACATTTGGGGGGCATGGATTGGAGAGTTGGAGAGTGGGAGCGATGAGAGGATTTAAGGAATAGACTGAAGGGGGGGGTGGGGAAGGAATGGCTGATGTTAGGCTGGACATTGGCCATTTGAGTGGGGCTGGCCAGTCACTGGTTATATGTTTTTGAGGATGGGCAGAGGCTTGGATCTGAGGTCAGGCTGCTGAGGTAGTGAGTCTTATGGAAGACACCCTGATGGGATGGTGGCTTGGTTGGAGGTTGCAGGGGAGTTGAAGGCATCGTTTGGTAGAGAAAATCTGTTGGCAGAGTGGGAGAAGGGTGGGTATTGTAGGTGAGAAAGTGGTCTTTATTCATGTAGGTGGGGGGAGTGGCACACCTATGGGAATTGGGTAGTGGGGGGGTATACTGTATACTTATAAATAGAAGGGTAATAAATGGCAGAGTCCAAGTGACTATAAAAAAAAAAAAAAAAAAAAAAAAAAAAAAAAAAAAAAAAAAAAAAAAAAAAAAAAAAAAAAAAAAAAAAAAATATAAATCATACAGGAGGATTTCTCTGAATTGAAAAGATGATAATAATTAAAAAGATATACTGAGGATATCTTTACCATCTTTCCTTTACCATCTTCTCTTTACTATTTTTCCTTTGCTGTCTTCTCTTTGTTATCTTCTCTTTACCATCTTCTCTTCACTATCTTCTCTTTGCTATCTTCCCTTCACTATCTTCTTTTCACTATCTTCTCTTTGCTGTCTTCTCTTCACTATCTTTTCTTTACCATCTTCTCTTCACTGTCTTCTCTTTGCTATCTTCTCTTTGCTATCTTCTCTTTACTGCCTTTCCTTTGCCATCTTCTCTTCACTATCTTCTCTTTACCATCTTCTCTTCACCATCTTCTCTTCACTATCTTTTCTTTGCTATCTTCTCTTTACTATCTTCTTTTTGCCATCTTCTCTTTACCATCTTCTCTTTGCCATCTTCTCTTTGCCATCTTCTCTTTACTATCTTCCCTTCACTATCTTCCCTTTGCCATCTTCCCTTTACTATCTTTCCTTTACTATCTTCTCTTCACTGTCTTCTCTTTACCATCTTCTCTTTGTTATCTTTCCTTCACTATCTTCCCTTTGCCACCCTTTGCTACCTTCTCTTTGCTGTCTTCTCTTTGCCATCTTTACTTCCTTTGCCAACTTCACTGAGATCCCCTTTCACTCACTGAGATACTGAGATCCCCCTTTGCTATCTTTCCTTCACTATCTTTATCCATTAAGATCCCTGTAAGCGCACAACCTCCAAGCCACCAAAATCGCATGGCATCCTCAGAACTAATTTGGAAACCACATGCAAGACTACAAAACAAGAGATTATCTGGTTATACGAAATATGCCAGCAAGCATGAGAACCCACCACCAAGATACAAGAATACTAGAAGAAGTACTACAACCATAAGACTGACTCTGAACCGCTATAACTAGTTTGATGTACTGTACTATTACAAAAGAAAACCAAAAGTACCAAACTCAAAGTGAGATAAGAAGAACCTTATTTCATCTACCAAAAGGTTCATGAACTGCACTTATCAACTCAAGATCAAGATATACCATGACTATACAAGACCTCATTACTTAGTGGAAGCAAAATGCATTTGAACAACTCCATTCGCTCTATCTGTGTCACCTCCATTGGAGAGTGACAGATGCTTCATCTGAACTCAAGAAAGCCGACAACGTCGAAACCAATCTCAAGCCATCCACGTGACAGATATTACTACTAGAAATTGCTTTGGATTACAGAAAATATCATTTCCGAGAGGTTTGAACCCCCAGCTGTGACATTGAGAGCCCTTGCTCTAGACGAGAATGATCAGTCCTTGCAAATGCACCAGCAGACCAAAAAAAAAAGAGAACCAAGACCTGTTATCCTTGTACAACCACTGCCACCAAGGATAGCCTTAATCTTGCAAGAGATAGAAGTGACGACACCTTGAAACTAATGATATCAGAAGTCAGAAAACTGCTCAGACTTTGCTAGTGATGATGTCATCAATAGTGATATCATCAAAGACTATCCAGACAGTGCCTAAACCTATAAATAGCTTAGCAGTCATAGTATAGTTAGATTAGCCTTGTATGACGTGACTGTGAACTGACTCAGCAGTCAGATGATCTCTTGACATGTCAGATCACCCTTGTACTATATAACTGCATTCCAACTCAGCAAAGCACTTAGTGCTACATCCATATCTAGCATAGTCCAGATAGCCCCTCACTAGTATAAATACCCCCTCTCCCAGACCTCAGAATCTCAGACCTGAACAATCTGAACACAACTCCTGAGCACTTCCCCCCAATATCTCTTCATACAACTACTCCTAGTATAGCAATATCATGAATAGCAAATAAACCTATTTAAATAACCCACAAATCACTCTTAAGTAAATCTGCTCCCCGTTAGGTCCTACTCCTAACCCCATTACGAAATTTCCTAATTGGGTATTGTCTACAGCGATACGCCAATTCAACTAAGCTGGCCTTAGTTTCTTGAACTTCCTGAAATACGGAAAATCCTGAACATCCAGAACTAGTCCAAAAAAGGACTTTGATTGAGACATCAACCTGATCTTGAAATCAATAAGCATAGAGGACGTACTCCATATGAAATTGATCTTGACCATAAGAAAATGGTCTTCTAGAATATCCAGAACTTCCAGAAAACCCTTCCAGAACTATGTAATGGTTACCCTAAAAAGCAACCCTCTTACAACTTGGTAGCAGCAGTTTACAATCCAATTCCGCTTCAAGATGCTTCCTCACCCCACTACAAACCCTTCTGAGAATTCCTACAATTTGGTATAAAGTCCAACCTCTGAACTGGAATTTATTCTGAACCATCTGACAATCTGGAGAGAATTGAACCTAATATATAAGGACAATTTGACCTCCACACCTGCAACAAGTGGGACAAACTTCATTCAAAGAAAGAAGTACTCTGATTAAACCAGCAAATAGACAAAACTCTATTCACTGAACTCCTTGCACTACACCCAGCAAGTCAAGATGAAGAAGGTCTTATAGAAGCCTTCTTTACTCTTCTCAACAAGAGTTTTGTCAGCTCCACAAATCTGAGCAACCTAGGACAATCAGCAGTAGTCTTTCTAGCCTTAGTTCCTCATGAAGCCCAAGCCTCTGTAGCCAAGTGGCTCAACTCTACTGACTTTCACCGAACTAGGACCAAGACTACATTATACTACCAATTCCAGAACAGCAAGGCCCGCTATATTCTTAAGGAAGAAGTAAGAGAAACTCTTCATCAACTATCTGATCCTGAACCTGAAGCAGGCCCTACTACAGCCCTACCTGAATCTGAAACCAATACTGAACCAGAACTTGACTTTGAATTAAGTCCATCTAAAATCAGATATACAACTGATTCTGTCTACTTTGACGCTGAGCAAACCCAATTACATGGGGACCAAACCAAAGAGGAGGAGGAGTATCTCAGTGAATTCGATCCCAGATATACCACTGAAGGAAACACATCTCCATTAGGACAGAACACACCTACACAGCAACAGATAGCTATCTATCAAGCCCTTACTCCAGACCCACAACTATTACTCTAGCAACTTACACAGACCCAAAGAACCCCATCACACTCTGCACCAGTACCTCAAGTAGTACCAGTAACACCACTACTAGCAGTCCAATCGCCTCCAGTAAACAATATGGCAAACCAACAGATTCTAGACCTCACAGCCCAGATAGCCATAATGGCAGCAACCATTACTGCCTTAGCTGAACAGACCTGACCTACAAAAAATCTGAGTCTACCTACCTTCAATGGTACTGCACAAGAAGTCCAAAGCTTCATTAGTGTAGTTGACACCAACTTCGAAGCCAATCAATGGACCAATGAGCGAGTCGCTGACCGCATTCTGACAAACAATCAAGACCACACTCTGGAACAACTCTTTGCTACCACTACAGCCTATGTCCACTGAGTTGTTACATTCTTCTAGTGCTCCTAATGAGTCAATTTAATCCAGATTGGATTCAGATTGATTCGGATTGAATCCCATCCGGATCAACTCGGATGGGATTCGAATCCCATCCGGATGGATTCGAATCGGATTCGAATCGGATTCGAATCGGATTCGAATCAACCATTGTTTTGATTTCCAAATTAGACAATTAAATGTTTACATCAATAACTTGATGAATAATCATTCAAATTTGATGATCTTGGTGTCATTTGAAAGCCCTTAATAAGGCCTATCTAATGATACTAAGAACATTGAAATCCGATCATGCGTTGCTGAGTTATGAAGGAAAACGTCGGAATCGCCGATTTTGGAAATTCTTTGATTTGCCGATTTTGGAAATTTCGTCAAATGGAACGTTTTCCTTAATATCTCGGCAACACGTAATCCGATTATAATGTTCTTGGTATCATTAGAAAGGCCTT
>RBNI01003888.1:0-15016 GCA_003990745.1 Jimgerdemannia flammicorona
AAAAAAAAAAAAAAAAAAAAAAAAAAAAAAAAAAAAAAAAAAAAAAAAAAAAAAAAAAAAAACGGGGAGGGGGGAAGGCGTGTAATAAAATGCCGCTCCGACGGCAATACAGCCATGTCCGCCATCACCATAACAATACCCCCTACCGCCAGCTACCACCCTGACATTCCCGATCTTTCAACCTACCTAACGTTACCCCCTTCCACAACCTCCAATTCCACATGTCTCACATCCTGGAAATGGTCCTCCGCCGTCACCCTCTCATTCCGCATCACCCGTACCGTAAATCCGTCCTCTATTTCCTTCTCCATCACCGTCCCCCGATCTTCCTCGCGCAGGAACCGCAGCCGAAAGCTCGGCGGGAAGAGCGTGTCTGCCGGGATGATAGATAGGCCCGATGGAAGCGGGTGTCGTTCTAGGATCGCCACCCAGAGGGAGCCGAGCCATGGATCCAGAGTGCCGTCGACGCTGGTGGGTGATGAGAGGGTGGGGGTGAGGTGAAGGGTGAAATTGATGGAAGGGAAGTTATGGAAACGTACCCGAGGTAATGCTGATCGTCCGCGTCGCCGCGTGGGACAAGGCTGCGTGCGCCGAGCTGCGAGAGCCGCTTGTACAGTTTCTTGGCGGGGTAGTTGAACCTGCATGAGTGCATTTCGTGGAACCAGCGTGGGTCAGAGCCAAAACATGGAGATTCGAACAAAGGCACAGAGAAAAACAATGGGAGATTTTGCGTACTTGACGTAGGACGAGTCGCCGAGCCCGAAGACGGCATATTCCATCTGCGAGAGGATGTCAAGCGGGAGGTTCTTTCGAAGTAGGAATTTCCAGAATTTCTGGTATAGCGATGAGTTTGAGAGATTGCCCGACATGTTTCGTTCGATCGGCATTCCACGAATGATCCCGATATGCAAACATGCTGGACGGGTTCATTAAACAGAAAACGTTTCTCCACCTTCATGTTGTCCGGCTCGTCGCCCTGCCCCGTGGTCGAGCATATGAACAGGGCGAGCTTCTCATGGATCAGCTGGGCCTATGAATGTGCGAAAAGTCGTAGAGACACTCGTGAGCGTTCGGCGCTTTTTCAACAGAAAACAAAGAATGCAAAATAATTCCGCGCCGCAAACTATCCGGGCCTTCGTGTTCGGCACCTTGTCATACTCGTCCATGGCGACGACGCGGGCGCGGAAATGTCTGCGTCTCGCCTCGCGACCGATGCGCTCGGCCACGTCCTGCGCGCAGCCTGTCTGTGAACCGTAGAGGATCACAAGGGCGCGGTCCACGGGTGGCGATAAGATGGTGGCGTGGGATCCGTTTCCGTTTCCGTTTCCGTTTCCGTTCGCACCGTTCTCGTCTGGTTGTTTGTCCATGGCGATGTTCTGAAATGGACGATGAGATAGGATGAGATCTGATAAAAAAGAGCAGTCAAACTGACAGTCACAGGATTGATAAGCCCCTATCCCTATCAAGGGAGTCTCCTCCTTTCCTTCCTTTCCTTCCTTTCCTTCCCTTTGGCAACCATGTTCAACCGTCTGCGGTTCCCAGCGAAGCACCATCAATTGCGGGTACCATCCTCGTACTGCCCGAAACATACCTCTCGTCTCTATCACACCACCACACCAACGCCCATAGCTGTAGCTAAGGTAGCTTATCTGACCATCGTGTGTCAGGAACGCAAACATGGACATGTATAATATATGCTCGCGTTTCAAAAACTCACGACTCCAAACATAAACCTACGCTCAAGGTTGAACCCCGTTTTGGATTTTCCCTTCAAGTCACAGAACACTCGACCGGATCACGCGGTGCGCGACGAGGAGGTGACCCAGACGGCCGTCGAGGGCGAGCGGGTAAGCCGCTCTCCAGTGTGTTATAGAGCTTGCAGAACGATTCTGGTGAAGAATTATTTCATATCGATTTCCCCTTTTCAGGAACTCATCCTCAAAGTCATGCGCACCATTCCCACACAACGCGAGCTCCGCCACTTCCTCAAGCGCTACATCCCCCCCAAAGAGGTCGTTGACTCGCTTCTTCGCCCTTCGCACCGTCATATCGCCCTGACCAAAGTTCAAGGTCCCTTTGTCCCAGCGCAGCTCGCCTCCGTAGCCTCGACCCTCGTCCAACTCTGCCGACTCGGCCTTACCTCCGTTGTTGTGCTTGAGAACGAAGAGTGGGCCTGCGTGCAGCCCAACGAGCCCGCAGAGGAGGAGGCCCTCCGCCTCAGCATGCTCAGGGAGTCGCTTGCTATTACCGAGGCTATTGAAAAGGTTGGAGGCAGGGCTAGGCCCGTGACTAGCGATGTATTCTGGGAGCCTGAAGGTGATGGATGGAATGAAATAAAGTCAGCGTCGGAAGGAGAACAGGATACTCCAACCCTCCGCGCATCCCTCGACCTCGTCCAGTCCGCCCTTCGTAACGAACAGATCCCCATTATCCTTCCTATCGCCTCCTTCCCCGGAAGCATCAAGCGCCCCGTCCCCGCCAACAACGCCATGGTCGCTCTCTGTCGCTCCCTCGCCCAGCCAAACCACGTCATTCCCACCTCCTCTGCCATCCTCGACTCGACCCTCCTCCCCGTTAAGCTTGTCGTCATCAACAAAGAAGGTGGCATCCCCAACCACGAGAAACCCGGCACGGCACACAGCCTCATTAACCTTGTCGAGGAGCACGACGGTATCGTACACGCGTACAGATCTACACCGCAATGGCACAACTCCCACCCAACCGCACTGCAGAACCTAGAGATGGTTCGCTACTGCCTAGCCTTGCTCCCAACAACTTCCTCGGCCATCGTCGTCCCGTGCGCTTCCCTCCCACACGCCCTCATTTCAAATCTCATTACAGACAAACCACTCTATTCCTCGTCTCTTCCCACAAACCGTGGCGGGACCCCGCATCTAATAACGACTATTAACACCTCCCACGCCACCGTTCTTCGACACGGTATGAGCATTGCGTACCACCCTTCTATGGACTCCGTAGAGAGGCCCGCCATGACGGCGCTGCTCGAGGCGTCGTTCGGGAGGAGGCTCGATGCAAACGCGTTCTACGAGAGGCTGGAGAGGAGGCTTGTGTGCGCTATCGTTGCGGGCGGATATGAGGGCGCTGTGATTGTAACGGGGGAGCCGGCGGTGGGCGAGGTGGAGGCAGAGACGGAGGTGGGGAAGTACTATTATTTGGATAAGTTTGCCATTGCGCCGACGAGTCAGGGGATTGGGTTGACTGATATTTTGTGGAAGAGGATGACGGACGCATACCCAGATATTATGTGGAGGAGTAGGGCTGATAATGGCGTTAACAAATGGTAGGCGATGGGTTATGGAGGTGTTTCTTTCTGGTACTGCTCTTTCACGCTGAGGTGACTGACTTTGGTGCACAATTCCATCGTCTTCCTTACTAATCTGATCCTTTTTTTGACTGCATCATAAAGGTATTTTGAACGCTCGGATGGCAACCTCCGAATTCCGGGCACCCATTGGGTCATGTTCTGGTACGGGACCCAGGGCCAGGGCCAGCTGCGGGTGTATACAGATATCGCCAGGTCCATCCCGGCGTCATTTTTCCTAACCACTAGGTCATGATGCGGTTGGGAATTTCGGCGGGAGCGGGGCCGCATATCCATCTTTTTATATAGCCACCTGCTTACCCTGTTTAGGCCCCGGCACTTGTCTACAGAAAAATACGAAAGTTGGACTAAATAAATATGAGAACTTTCAATCTGAAAAACATAGTAGACAGCTTTGAGAGATGACCATATAATTTATTTTAGTACAGACCATAGAGATGTTAATCCTTTTTAATACAGTATTATTAAATATATATATATAAATAAAATCAATAAATGAATAGATATTCTAAGCTTTAATACATTTAAATTTTGCAAAGAAGGCATGTCATTATCTAGGGTCCAGATAATCCTGAGTTTATACCAAACTGAGCAATACCGTGCACATATTGGGAGCCAACCCTCGGGAACGGGGGGAATACGTCACGCTTTTTTTCAAATACATTGCGGTTCATCGCCGACCTGCGAGACATTCATCGGAAGGGTTTCTCGAGCAGCGCGTATAGTTCCGAACGGTATTGTGGATCGTTTTGCTCACGCAGATCCGACCCTGATGACCGCGCGCGGCGATGGGTATCGTCTTGGGGGCGGCGCAGCGAGCCCTTCGTCGATGGTGTGCATAGCGACGCCCCGTGCAAGGAAGGGTGGGCCTTGAACGTATATGGCATTGATGATATGGGTACATCACTTATTATTATACAGGCCCGCCATCCATCATGTTTTAGGGACGGATTGCCAACCTGCCTATTCTGATTATGTGAAAGAAAGGTTGATGGTGACGTCATCACATTTCATATGGTTGGCATGAATCTTCGAGATAGTAGACACTTTGGAAAGACATGACGTCCTATTACGCGCAGCAACCCTGCATATCTCAATCACCCAACAATCACCATGGCGACCCTCCCTGAGAGCGGTTTCAACCTGCAAGCCGATCTCGTCACCCTCTGGACCGACACGGCCCTGCACGATGTGACGTTGGTCTGCACCGACGGCGTGGAGTTCACGGCATGCCGCGCCTTGCTAGCCTCCCGCTCCCCCGTCTTCCGCGCCATGTTCTTTGGCTCCATGCGCGAATCAACCACCAATAGCGCTACCTTCGGCGACGTTCGTTCGCATGCAATGAACGCCGTGCTGGAGTTCATACATACAGACGATATTAAAGAAATGACTCCCACTGCTACAGTAGAGGTTTATCGCGTGGCGGAGTTCTTCTTACTACCAAAACTAAAGGCTATGGCACTAGAGCGTGCTCGAGAGGTGAAAGACCTCGCGGTTGCGACGGGACTGCTTAACGATGCCGTCAGGGCCGTGCCGTGGGGAGAGGGAAGCACAGACCTTTACGACGTACTGCTGAAGCCATTCTGCGAGCACAACCTGACTGTCGGCGCTCTGAACGAGCTGTCCCAAAAGGCGCTCGAGTTCCTCCTCACCCGCACCAAAAACATGGAGTTCGGCACCTCCGAGTACGACCTCCTCCTCTGCGTCGTCGAATGGGCGTGGTCCCGCGTCGAGGACGCACCGCCTTTTGGGCAACGCCTCATCATCTTCGACCTTGTCACCAGCATGCCCGCCGATCCTGATATGATCATCCCTTTCGGAGACGGGTCCGCGCGCGCTTGTTTCCTCGCAATTATCTCACATATAAACCTCTCACTCGTCTGCCCGCACCGCCTCAAGTGCCTTGTCGAGGCCGTCGACGCACTCGCGGACGTCCCGTCGCACTACCTAGTCTTCTGCCAGCATGCATGCAAGAACACAAAGTGCCCAACGGGACATCCATCGGAATTCCGCAAAGAGCTGGGGCCGAGGTGGGATTGTAGGATGCTTTCACCGGAACTCGTCGTTTCGGAGGGAGGAACTGTCATCGCGTTCCCAGCACAGCCGTCCACTACTTGGGTTGCTAAGACGGCTAAGGTCACGGGATTGCCTGCTGATTGGACGACTCAGGATGGGGTCATCGAGTGGGATGTGGTGTTCGAGACGGTTGGGTCGTGGAGGGGGGAGGATTATACGGAGATCCATCTCGTCGCGTTGAAGGAAGTCGATGGCGAGGTCGCGGAGAGGGCCGTCAACGCGCCTACGTGGAAGTTCAGGTCGTGGGGCAAAAGGAACTATCTGGTGACGGGTGAGGAAATGTCGTACGGGGATAGGATTAGGAATGGAGACGTCGTGACTTTCCATTGGGACACACGCAGGCGGACATGCTCGTTCTCGATCAATGGAACGAATTATGGCGTCGCGTGGAGAAATCTACCGGCTAATATCCAGTTCACCGTCACATTGTGTCCGCAGGCGAAATGTCGAGTCAGAGCTTTTTTCGGGGACGAGGGTGCTGGGATGAGCGTTTCGAATGCTAGCATTACTACACTTTGAATTATGGGCGTGTAATGTTATATTCTCTTTCGTCTAGTGTATTATATAATAATGTATTGTGAAGCTTCCCATCATTATCACTCTCACAATGTATAGTCGATAACCCTTCAATTTACTCTCTCTTCTTTTCTTTTCTTTTTGTGGGAGGAGGGGGGGGGGGGAGGAACACGAGGGGGAGGAACACGAGGGGGTATTTTTGCATGAAATTTAGTTGCCAGAGATCTTCGCGATTATTCTGTTTCTCGTGTCCAAAGTCGTCATTATTTTATAAGAATACTGGATGCTATTGTCATTCACCTGGCATGATTCCTTCCTCGCGATCACGGTGACGTCATTATACTGGGGTGTGCGAATTTCCTAAGGGGCCCTAGTTCGGAGCCAGCACGCGTTGAACCGACCTGACCCCTCCCTCCCTCCCTACTCAATGTTGGCAGCCGTCAAGCCCTCCCTCCTGCGCTCCACCGCCGCTGGTATGACTTTGCTGATTCGCCTCGTGAGTTCCAGGGTTGAGAAGTCTTGCCCAACGAGGCTTCGAAGGACCAAACGCATGACTGATCCGTCGTTTTAATATCGCATCGCCCCTCCTTTCAGTCGCCCGCAGGCAACTATCCTATGAATCGAACGTTAAAAACATGGCGATTAACAAGAATACAAAGGTCATCTGTCAGGGCTTCACCGGCAAGCAGGTTCGTTGTCGGCCATTCGGGATTGTTGGTCACAGATGCCAAGGCATTTTTTGTTCCGGGTATTCGGGTTTCTCCATTTTTTAGTTAGAGGTACTACTAAGGGAAGTACTATTGAGGATTGCTTGAGAAGTGTCAAGCACGAGAACATGCTTGATCCGAAGGAAACACCCATGCAATAGTCTTCTGTCATTTCCAATCCAGACTAACGCGCCACTATGCATACCATGGCAAAGATGAATGGGGGTTGAAACAACTCTGGCATCCCAAAAAAAATAAAATGAAATGAAATAAAGAATCTCACGATCATCTCTCCGCGTTCCCCAATAGGGTACCTTCCAATCGCAACAAGCTATTGACTACGGCACCAACATGGTTGGCGGCGTTTCCCCTGGCAAGGGTGGCAAGACTCACCTGGGCCTGCCCGTCTTCAGCACCGTGGCCGAGGTGAGTAAGCATTTCTCCTCTCCCCGCGCGGACGTATATGGCCTCGATCCGTCCCTTATCATTTCTTGCACCCCAACCAACAGGCGGCCAAGGCTCTCAAGCCCGATGCTTCCGTTATCTACGTCCCCCCGCCCAAGGCCGCCGACGCCATTCTTGACGCTATCGAGAACGAGATTCCGCTCGTCGTCTCAGTTACCGAAGGCATCCCGCAGCAGGACATGGTCAAGGTTTGTCATCGCCTGGGAGACATGTCCAGGAAGGTGAGAAAATTTTCGGGATCACAGTGTATCTTATCCTTTCCCCCATTTTTTCTTTTCACATTACCAAAAGGTCAAGCAAGCCCTTCTCGCGCAATCGGCAACACGTCTGATCGGCCCCAACTGTCCGGGCATCATCGCTCCGGATCAGTGCAAGATCGGTATCATGCCAGGCCATATCCACCGCCCGGGCAAGGTCGGCATCGTCTCTCGCTCCGGAACGCTTACCTACGAGGCTGTCGGGCAGACCACTCAGGTCGGGCTCGGGCAGACCTTGTGCATTGGGATTGGAGGGGACCCGTTTAACGGGACGAATTATATCGATTGTCTGAGGGTGTTTTTGGATGATGAGGCCACGCAAGGTATGTGTGTTTGAGAGTTAGGTGCGGGTACGGGGGGAGGGTTGATTCGTTGGGTTGCACTGAGAGCTGGAGGGAAGCGAGCGAGTATTTTACGATGTGAGTTACCTGGAGGCGTTTTCGCCTCTCGTGACAATCACCATACCACCAAACATTTAGCATCAATCCCCCTTCCCTCTTCCCCCAGGCATCATCTTCATCGGCGAAATCGGCGGCTCCGCCGAGGAGGAGGCTGCTGAGTTCCTCATCCAGCACAACTTGACCCGCAAGAACCCCAAACCCATCGTCTCCTTCATCGCCGGCCTTACCGCCCCGCCCGGCCGCAGGATGGGTGAGTTGTGCTTTGGCATTCACGCGAGTTTCGAAAGGTTGAATGTGTGTTGATGGCATGATCTGGGGTTTCGATCGTGTGTTAATCACACCACCACACCACTTCAATCGTTTCGCTGGCTCGTAGGTCATGCGGGCGCCATCATTTCTGGCGGCAAGGGCACCGCGCAGGACAAGATCGTCGCCCTCGAGAACGCCGGCGTCATCGTCTCTAGGTCACCGGCCAAGCTCGGCACACTCCTGAAGGAGGTGGGGTCATCGTCTATTCTTCATTCTTTTGGCGGTGGGAATTCGACATGTCTTTATTACGTGCGGTGGAACACAAGGTTCTCACATTTTTGCTGACGCAACGTGCGCGTGCTCGCTTTTCACATCATGTAGGAGATGAACAGGATCGGTCTCATTTAGGCCGATAAATGGCGCGGACGGAGCAAAAACATACACTATTTTCTAGTTTCCCCTGCCTAATTTTTTTTTTTTTTTTTTTTTTTTTTTTTCCCACGATGGCGTTGCTATGCGTTGAATATATGCGGCCCCTAAGATTATTACGGACGAATAGCTCGGTCGTGGATGGATGTGCAATAGGGTATGATGACGCCGGGCGGGGGAGGGAGGAGACTGCGTTGTCTTGAGAAGAGTGAGCATGTGAATATTGAATCGGTTGAGTGATACAGTGGAGGACACCAGTTGGAAACAACAAAATCGTGTGTATTATATACATACATACGCTTGGCACATGGGTGGGGTGATGCGTATCGGATTAAAGGAGATTCGTTAGATGAAGCCATCTCAAATGACTGATGGGCCCCCCTCATCGGTCTCATTATAATCAATAGTTATCATCTCCCATGCTCCTTGCATACAGTCCTCCCCAATGTAAAAATAGCCCGAATACATGCATATCCAAATACACTTATCTCCACCACACCGGGTCAACCGGATCGCCACATTTCCACATCAGCCAGACCACGTGGGTCGGGCCCGTTCATTTATGGTATGGTGGATACATAACACCGATGGTCGGCAATCCCGAAGCGTTTGCGTTCCGCCCTTTGGATGCACGCGTAGTTGAGAAACAAGATCCTTGGGTGAATACTCCTTGGGCTCGTAGATCATCTTGTTTGGTTTCTGCCTGGCCGCTTCATCAACATTTGAGGGTAAATTCGCCAAGGGTACGATTGTCATGGCGGCCGAGAAACTGATCTTTGAGGAGTATTTCGCGCTCAAAGAAATGAAAGCCAAGGTAACCTGATTTGGCAACTTGTTGCTGCTCAAGGATTATTGGCTTTGAGATTCTCGCTAGTTGTATGATCAAATACTCATGTTCTTTATGTAACAAGAGCTGTAGCTTATTAGGTTATATTCTTGTATTATTATCATTTTTTAATATGAAATATTCTAAGTATATAACTGAAATTTGAATATTTCTACTATATTTATAAATTATATTTACTTAATTTTATTATAGTTATTATAATGTTAATTTTTATCTATTTTGTATTATTGAATATTATTTCATATGTATTTTATTTATATAGTATATTATAGTTATTATATACATATATTAGATATATTAGAAATAATGTAATTATTATTTTTCTATAAGTAAATATATAAAGAGCAATATAGTTAAAGAGAAGGTTATATTTTTTATTTTATTTTTCAGTTGTAAACCTTTCCAATGTAATATTATGATAAATAAGACACAAGCTGTAAAACCAACATTACAGAGGCTAGCTTTTTCGGATAGAAATGACATGTTCACACCTCGCATTGTCAGTAGTTCCTCGTGTCGATCGTTCCGAATCCAATGTGGCCGGTGTTCTAGAGACGTTCGTTTACCTTACAAAGCAAAATGTTCACGTCGCAACAGGTTCTATCCGCATGTCGAATGACAGAATACCCGTGTCACCCTGGTACTTCAATCCGCTCCGCCGAGTAAGTTCTTCCACACAAGAGGGCGTTGACCGAGGGCGACCGGGATTTTTTCTTTTGAACCTTTTTGTCATCTGTTTGGTATCTTATAATCTTATATTTTGTTCTGAGATTGTTTACTCAGATAAGTTTTATTATATAAGATATTCATAGGTAGCCCAAAGACCATTACGTCTTCAAAAAAAAAAAAAAAAAAAAAAAAATAAAAAAAAAAAAAAAAAAAAAAAAAAAAAAAAAAAATATATATATATATATATATATGAGGCGGCCATTTTTAGAATGTTGCCTCTGGTGGCTTGATATGACTAAAAAAAACAGGATTGAGAGTAATATTGACGTCAAGATCGGCATTACGGACGGATTCCATCTCAGATTGTCGTACTGTTCTCTGGAGTAAAGCTATAGTAGGAACTGAAGCGTCTCAGCCTAACGAAAACAGTCCTCACAGAAGGGTGGGAAGGTTTCAGCACGAGCTCACCCCCGAGACAGCCAATATAGTATTGACGAGGATCGCTTGTCCACGTGTACTCCCCAAATATATCTAGGTAGGGGGTTCATTTGTGACACTACCAGGCGTCAGGGGTTGCATATGTGATATAAGCGGAAAGCTTTAAAAGCCTTCGAGGTTATACTGGACAACGATATACTTTCTCTTCAACTCACCACCATCCAATCCTTCTCCAAAGATGCCCGAGTTTCCTGAAGTCGACGTGCTCATAATAGGAGCTGGTCCAGCAGGCTTATACGCAGCGGCGAACTTGATTCGATACGGGTTCTCGGTGAGAATCATCGGTAAGTTCACTTTGTATTAGTATTAACATCCTCGCAATACGAACTTTCAGTCGTTTCCTCACAAATATGCGGTTGTGGCTCGTACAGATAAATCTGAGGAAGAGAGATACGGACGAGCTTCATATATCCATGTTAGGTCGATCGAGCTCCTTCACCAGACTGGCTTCGGCGAGCGGTTCATGAAATTCGGAATCCCTTTAGCGAACGTCTGGGGGTTCATTGACGGCGATCCTGAGGGGAGACTTCTTCTCGACAAGTCCTCATATAAAGACACCAATTACCCATTTTCGCTTAGTATCAGACAATTCAAAACCGAGCGCCTGTTCGCGGAATTCCTGAAAGAGAATGGTGTGAAGGTGGAAAGATCCGTTGAAATTGTTCATTTTGATATGTTGGAAAACGGTGTGACGTCCACATTAAGAGGTAATTATTAATATTCTTGAACACTGCCTTTTAATCAAGTGAAACCAAACTGAAGTTATTTCAATCTTGACACTTTAGATCCGACAACAAAGAAGACTTTTGGTAAGTATAATCGTCGGATTATGAGCTCTGTTGGTAACTACAGTCATCTTCATGGAGAACTAACCACTGTTACCTTTGTATGTTTTACTCATGCGGCAATGAACTTGAACAACTTCAGAGGTCCGATCAAAATACCTCCTAGGATGTGACGGGGCTCATAGCTTCGTTCGAAAGCAGCTCGGGTATATATGGGAGGGTGATAGCGACGACATGATGTTTGCAAGACTGGATGGGATCATCGAGACCAATATACCTCATGCGGATGAAGCACTGTTTGTAGAAATATATACTCTTGCTGATTTTCTTTCGTGACTTAATCGTATAACCACGCTAATAACGATTCACTACATCCAAATGGGTACCAGGCAAGTGCAAAACGAAGAATATGGAACAAGTAAGCTTCTGGCTCCGATTTTTGTTTCTTAATATCATTTGTACCCTGCTCGGTTTAATATGTAATGAGTTGCTTTTTGCGATCGCCTTTATGTTGCTTGGTACATATTTTAAAAGATCATCTCTACTCCCAGCCATGTATATGCCCCTTGACGGTGGTGCTACTAGGATTGGTTTCCCCATACGATTAGATAAAGAAGGGGGTGTTCTCGACCGAAGTAATATTACCGTCGAAAGCCTCATCGAACAGGCGAAACGTAGCTTCGCTCCATACGAGTTGCATTTCAAAGAGTTGCAATGGTGGACTGCTTACAGAGGTGAGGATTTTGGATAAATCGCCATGAAATATATATATACAATCAGGCGACTACCTCGTACACATGCCCTAGGGCTAATATATTGTACCAAAAGATCGGATTTTTTTGTTAATATTTTGTTCTTCACATTCCAGTTGGCCACCGCATTGCTGAGCAGTTTTCCTTAGAACGGAGGGTATTCCTGTGTGGCGATTCATGGTGAACGTTTTTTCATAGCATTGATCATTCTAAGCATCACGCCACGGTTTAAGTAATAACGACTTCCTGCACCACAATCCAACTATTGTCAAAAGCCACACCCATTCGTCGACAGCTGCGCAAGGTAAATAAATCACACTCTTCGCCCACAACCACTGACATATTACATTCCTGCCGCCTAACGTTATTGAATTCCTTCACAATGAATATCTATAGGGATGAATCTTGGAATCATGGATTCTCATAACCTTGCTTGGAAGATATTCTGGTATGAACGCAAGGGAGCCAAGGCGGATATCTTAGATACATATCAACAGGAGCGTAAATGTGTTGCTGAAGAGGTCATTTCCATTGATCAAAAACTGGCACGTTTCACCGCAAATAAAATTCCCAAGAACTCTTCGACTGGTTTGAACTCAACCTTCGCAAAGGTCAGTCTAAGTACATTTTAAATTATCCGGTTCCTCGATAGATAGAGTTGTCATTCTTCGAATATTTTAACATCGTGATGGCGCCAATTTATTCTGATTTAGGAACTCAATTACGCATTCTTTGTCAAGAACTGGGCTTTCACAATGGGCACCGGCATCGAATATACCGAGAGCTTTCTCAATTCATTTGATGATGGAATGCCACCCGGTGAGAATTCGTGGCCTCGCCCAGGTCAAAGAGGACCGGACGGATGGTTGCTGAAGTATCCCAAATTACAACGTATTCAGCTCTTCATGGAGATGCCTCAAATCGGATGCTTTCACATACTCGTCTTCGCAGGCGACCTGGGCCGCAACATCAACAGCTTGCAGTCTTTTGCGGGACATCTACATTCCGATCAGGCGTTCTGGGAGCGTTATGGCAGAGACGAATCGTTCAAAATCCTTTTCATCACCCTTACAATGACGAACCATGTCGACAAATCGCTCCCCATCGACACCTTCCTCGGGGCGCATGCTCTTTACGTTGACGCGCAGGAACCCGACGGTGCCATTGGAGCCTGTCACAAGAGGTATGGTGTTGATGTTGAGGGGCAAGGTGAAATTGTTGTGGTGCGGCCAGATGGTTGGTTGGGTTATCGTGTTGGCTTGGACAACTATGATAATATTGATAAATACTTTGAAAAATTCATGTTGTAATGAATGAATTTTAACAAAGAACTGTGGCAAGAGGATTGTGTGGCCGAGTTTGGATTGTGAATGAGTTAGGAATTTCCCTGATACGGCCTTGTGTTTTTTTTTTTCTTCTTCTTACACATTGCTTTCAATATTCCGGTCAGGTACCATGAAATCGATAGTGTATCATACATAGTCCACATAAAGGCAACAGGTGACAAAAGATATCCTGTTTCTTTAGCGAATGCTTATAATCGGTGCCAGGCCGATTGGACTGTTTGCAAGGGGGGGCGCGATCTGGGGTTTCCGGTCTGATCATTAGTAATCTTGTTGAATGGATGTGTTCAAGCCAGCAACATGTATAATGATGATGGCTAATCAAGGCTGAGCTGTGATTTTGTTGAGAAGCTTCCAGAAATGACATGTATATATGTATCTGAGCTGTGATTTGATTTGATTGAGAAGCTTCCAACACCAATATGTATATAAAAAAGCTTATATTGTAAATATCAATATATTTTAATGAAATAGTTTACATTACTATTATACATACTTGTCAACAGTTTGATGTCTCCTGCTCTACTCTCTAATATTGGAAAACTTTGCATTTTTAACAATAGTACTCACTGATTCTATTTTCTCATTAATATTTAATAGCTTATTGATATGTATCAATAATAATTGGGAGGAGGGCAATGGTGATGAGTTGCCTCTTTATCGGTGTCAGATTGGTGCTTCCTCTACTTTTTCGCAGATTCTGGTGCCTTCAGCTACATCTGGGATATACCCATTTTGGTGTGGCACCTTCTTCCTTTTGCCATTGCTAATAAGGAGTTGTCTTAGTATATCTTGGGCTATGTAGGAAGTCAGCTGATCTTGGGTATCAAGTACTCAGTATAGGTTACCTGCAGGTCCTCAGTATCTGTGGTGGGGCCCTCTGGCTTTGGCAAGCTTCCCGATGAGCATAGTTCTGGTGTAGGTGACTGTTTTTCAGTATTATCAGGATGGAAGGGGAGATGGCCATCATAGATAGGAGGAAGAGCAATAATGGTGAACCAGTAGGGTATCAGGCTGGGGGCAGTTGTCGGGGCTGGGGCAAGTGCTGCTTTGGTGGAGTCTTTTGATTGGTGCGGCATGGTTAGGTGGTAGGTGTCACTCTCGGCTTCTTTTGGCAGTCAGCAGGGTTGGGCCCCAGTCATCAGGGGAGGTCAGAGGGCCCAAGGCTACCCATTTCAGGCATCTTGGCTGCACTCAACTGGAACCAAAAGCTGACATAGCAACGTGATCAAGGCCTACAGGCTTGAGTAGTGGAGTATTGGGGGTTTCCTCCTATCTCATGTGTAAGTCCTTTACTCATCTCGACTGAGAGAACCAGGCCCTACCTACTATGTTATGCTTTGATGAGGATTTTTCTTTGCCTGTCATTCTCTTTGGGGTGGCAGGAGCTATTCTATTTGGCTCGAGCATGGCCTTGTATATATATTGGGTTCTCAGGTATGTGCTTTTGATTGTTGGTATATGGTTGGGTTTTCCCTGATAGTAGGGAGAGCATGGTGTGCAGAATGAGGTGCGGGCCAATATAGGCCCTGCTGCGCCTAGCATGGTCAAGCTGCTGGACAATAGCTAGCCTAAGTTAATGGGGGAGCAGTACTTGGTGGGTGGTGGGGGAGGGTTTTGGCCTATATAGTCTAGGTTTCCTTCCAATAAAAATCTGCAGGACATAAGTCTGTTAAAAA
>RBNI01003889.1:0-15016 GCA_003990745.1 Jimgerdemannia flammicorona
ACCACCACCACCGCCACCACCATACTCGCCAACTCTCCCAACACCGTGTTCCCAAGCGCGTACCCGTTCCCGGTCTCGTCAAAGTCCTCGCAGCCGGGCGTCTCGCCAGCTCTCACAACCGGCCTGGCCGACCTCGCAACCGTTGTGCTCGAGTTGCTCTATCTCACACCCAGGAGGCAGCTGGCCGCCTACCTCAACCGCAAGTTCTCCACCATGGGTAAGGAAGGCATGAAACAGTTCATCATCAAGTTATGCAAGGTATCGCTCGCTATTGTCATGGGCGAGAAGGATTGCGCGGCGCAGACGCAGCAGGATGGCGCAGGATCGGGGGCCGAAGCGGCTTCGGCTGGGGTGTATCCCAAGAATTGGATCAACTTGAACGTGATTGCGCACCAGATCATTGTGTCGGATATGATCGTGCCGTTGGCGGAGGTGTTGGAGCGTAAGGTGTTCGTACCAGAGTTGTATACGCCGCTGGTTGTTAGTGCGGATGACGAAGATGAGAACGAGAGCGAGGAAGATGGCGAGGAGGAGGATGGCGAGGTCAAAGAGAAGGAGAGGGAGGAAAAAGAGAAGGCGCTGGAGAAGGAAAAAGAGAAGGCGACGGCGAAGCAACTGTGGCAGACCTTCTTCGACATGCTGCTGAGGATCATGGCGAGCCCGGCGCTCGAGGTTGAAACGTTCCTGCCGCAGCGGCAGCGGGCCGTGTGGAAGCTGGCGGGCGACTTGCGAGGCGCGGTGGGCGCCAAGATCCTGACGCGGATGTGGGGGGTCGTCGGGCGGGTGACCGTGGACGAGGACGAATACGACGGGTTTGACGACGAGACGGACGCGGGCACCGACCGGTTTGTTGATGCGTCGGAGGAGGTCGCGAACGAGTCGGACGAGGAGAGGAAAAAGAGACTAGATGAGGATGCCGAGGATCGGGAGAACGAGGCGAGGGCGAAGGACGACGTCGAGGCAAAAACGGAGATGTCCGCGTACCAGCTGGAGTTGATCCCCGCCATCATTGGGCCGCTCTGCGAACTGTCGCTGTCCCCGCACGACCGCGTACGGCTTTCGGCGATCTCAATCTTCCACACCATGGTCCTGGCCGAGTGCGAAGCGTACGGCAACCAGGAACGGATCAGGCGTCTCGAGATCCAGTCGATGGATCGGCTCTTCATGTCGGAGAACAAGGGTGACGAGATCGCGCGGAAGCGCCTGGTCCTGGAATCTCTGGCGATGTGGGAGCGGGAGGCCATGGAGCTCGATCCCATGGTCTTGCGGCGCTGCCGGGAGGCCTTGGACTCGCTGTCCAAGTTCCTGGAGCTACTGCTACAGGTGCGCAGTATGCCGCCGGACAGCGAGGAGTACAAGGACGAGCGCATCATGGCCACTCTCAAACTGATGAGATTCATTCAATTAATCGAGCGCGAGGTCATCTACATCAAGTACGTCCACCAGCTGGTGAACCTGCAGCTCGAGAGCCACAACTACGTCGAGGCCGCCCTGACTCTCCGGTTCCACACTGACCTACTCGAGTGGACGCCCGACGACGAGCTGGACGCCATCGCTGAGCTTGATTTTCCTGCGCAGAGCTCGTTCGCGCGCAAAGAGAAGCTGCATTACCAGATGCTGGAGTACCTCATCCAGGGCAAGGCTTGGGAGATGTGCATCGCCGTGTGCAAAGAACTGGCGAGCGAGTACGAGCACACTACGTACGACTATTGCAAGCTGGCCGACATCTTGCAGAAGCAGGCCGAGCTGTTCAATAATATAATGAAGAAGGAGCGTTATTTTACCGAGTACTTCCGCGTCGGGTTTTACGGCAACGGATTCCCGACCAGCGCGCGGAACAAACAGTTCATCTACCGTGGCCTCGAGTGGGAGAAGATTGGCTCGTTTGTGGAGCGGATCCAGAACCGCCACCCGAACGCCAAGCTGTTGCCGCCTAACTCGCCTCCCCCGGTGACGGAGGAGCAGCTTCGCAGCCTGGACGGTAGCCCCAACGACCAGTACATCCAGGTGACGGCCGTGGTCCCCGAGCCCGACCGCGAGCATGGCGCCTTGTTTGTCAACCCTCAGGTGCCGGACGTGGTGCGTAGCTACTACGAATGTAACGAGATCAACACCTTCGGATTCTCCAGGCCCATCATCCGACCGCAGGCCTCCACCAGCGCTGATAGCGTCGGAAAGCCTGAGAACGAGTTCCTCAATCTGTGGACGGAGAAGACAATTCTCACTTGCGAAGACAGTTTCCCCACCATCCTGCGCCGATCGGAGGTCGTCAGGGTCCAGGTTGTTGAGCTGTCGCCTATCGAGAATGCAGTTATCGCCATGGAGAACAAGAACCGCGAGTTCCTCGCACTCGAGCGAAAATTCGGTGGCTATCTGAGCCAGATTAAGAGCGTACAGGGCGCCGGTAGCGTTAATGTCAATCCGTTCTCGATGGCGTTAAATGGAGCCGTCGACGCCCCTGTTAATGGTGGGGTGCCCATGTACAAGAAAGCGTTCCTGACGGATGAGTTTGCGGAGGCGAATGCGCAGATGAAGGTGTGGATTGATAGGCTGAGGGAGGCTATCGACGCGCAGGTGAGTTGGGGAAAGCAGTTTGTTCTGATCCTTATTTGTGATGATGATTGGCGTTGAAAAAATGCAGGCAAATATGGGAGAAGAGTGTTCTTGGCCCCGATAGATCCGTATCATAGGATGCTTATCATTAATTATTATACTGATTGGCTCTTTGCATTGGAATATAGGTGGAGATCATTGGTCGATGTTTGGAAATCCATAGGCGACTCGCGCCGTTGGAGATGCGACCTTTGCACGATACGCTCGTGAGGTGTAAGTTTGTCTATATAACATGTCTCTCTTTTCTATCATTGAATTATCGATCCTCAAATTACTCACTTTGCAATTTCCCATCTTAGTTTTCCGGAGAAACTTCAACGAGGAGATCCAACGCCTGGGTGAGAAAAAGATCACGCTGGTAAACCTCAACCGCTTCTCGCGTACTTCCAAGACACTCTCGATGATCAAGATGGAGTCGATGCAGGAGCTCCTCAAACAATCCTCGGCCTCCATGGGGCAGCCGCAACCCTTCATAATCCAGACCTCGGCCTCCACTCCACTTCCCAACGGCGGTGCCGTCGGGCCCCAGCCCGTCAGCCGCGCCTTCTCCATCCGTCCCCAGCCATCCTCGGGTTCTCTCTCCCTCTCCTCCAGCAGCTACGATTCGGTGCCAGCATCCCCTTCCTCGCCCACAAACCCCCTCGGCCGATCACTGACACTCTCTTCCCTCACAGGGAAGAAGCGTGATAAGAAACGCACGTCATCCACGAGCGGCGCTGGCGGACGGATCGGAAGAAGTTTTGACTCTACGAATATAGCAGCAGATGCCGCGGAAACGATGCCGCCGCCTGGGGGGTTTCGGAGTGGCGTTAACGCGCACATGAGTATGCTCGCATCGTCGCCGCCATCGGGAATGATCGATCCCGCGTATGTTATGAGGCCAGACTCACCGAGGTCGTTGAATATTAGGAAGAAGCCGTGGGGAGGCTGGGGAAAGAGTAAGACAGGGTAGGGGGAGCACGAGGCCCGCTTTTGGGTTTATTTTATTTATTTATTCATAATTATTCGTAAGAGATGACTTCATTTTTCTGCAAAACCATATTGGCGCGAGCTCTTCTGTTTCAATTTTTATTTTTCGTTTTATCCTGCATCATTGGTCGCACTGGCCTTATAAATACCTCTGTATTTTAGCATAATAGAGTCGCCCCATTTTGGGTCTTTTATCGATTACCATCCACACATTGTTTTTTCTTTTTTTTTTTTGCCGCCATAGCAACGACTGTATAGCTCCCAATCTTTCTCCACCAGGTTCGCTTTATGACTAATCCTTGCTACCTTTTCCACTTGGAGTAAAACGTGAGAAAATGAAGAAGGCAATGGACGGAATTGTCAGGCATGCCCGTTCCATCTAGCATGCACACAGGCATCTAACATGCGCACAGCACAAGAATGGAAGATAACATGGTTATTCTTGGCGAATGTGGTTTGGCTTGGCGCTGGTCAGCTTCAGGTCAGATGACGCATGACGTGCAAGCAGGGTTTGTGATTTGTGTGACTGTCCCGCTGGGCATTTAATTTTTGCCCCAAGCATCCCATCTCACCCGTCTCACCCCATTTCACTTGTCATGGACAACAATCCCTTCCGCTACGCCGCCTCTGCCCAGCAGTCCAGCAGCGCCTGGAATCCCACGGGCATCAATCCCCCAGCGTCGCAGCAGCAACAGTACTCGTTCCAACAACAGCAGCAACCCGCCAACAGTAACCCTTACAACCTCACGGGAGGCACATCCGTCCAGACACAGCAGTTGCAACCGCAGCCAACAGGCAACCAGCTGTATGGCGGCCTTGGCGGCCTCGGCGGCAACGGATACAGCGGATACAGCGGATACAATTCGAGTGTCGCTTCGCCAACTGGACTGGGCCTGGGCAGCTCGAGCTTGCTCCAGCCGCAGCAGACGAGGACGCCATCGATGTATGGCCAGGCCTCGCTGCTCAATACGCAGACACCACAGCTTAACACGCAGACCCCGCTGCTGACATCACAGCTCAACACGCAAACCCTCGCACAACAAAACTACCCGCAACCCACTGGCGGATACTCGCAAACACAGCAACTGTCGCAACTGCCGTACGGCCAGACGCAGCAGCAGCAGGACTACCTCATCGATTTGGGACAGGGACAGCCTCAAGGAAACCCGTATATGACCTCCACGAGTACAAGCTCACCGTACGGTCAGCAATCCCAGCAGCAGCAACAGCAGCTCCTGCGAAATACCACAGGATTCCCGCTCACGAGCCCAACCTCGGCGTCTCTCTACGGCGGCATAACACAGCAGCAGCAGGCGCAGGCGGGGCTCATGAACCCACTCCTACTCCAAGGCCAGTATGGGAACCCATACACTCTGCCCGCGCAGAACATGGGGTACGTCCCAAATCCGAATCAGAACTATCTGATCCACCAGCAGCAACCACCGCAGCAGCAACAGAGACAACCACTACAGCCGCCACAGCAGCAGCCGCAGAGGCCCGCGCCACCCAAGCCGGACGACAAGGTGCGTGTGGCGCACTGCCCCGTGTGTAACGCAACGATCGAGGGTGACGAGACCGCGCTGAATTACCACGTGAACGAGCATTTCGAATATGGGGCGAGCACGACAATGGCGAGACCCACGGCGGCGACGGCGTCGCCCAGGAGGGAGGCGACGTTACCCTTGGAGGCGCCGGTGAATGATGCTGATTATGCGAGGAGGCTGTATCAGGAGGAATCGAATAGGCAATTGAACCAGAGGCATTTTAGGTAGATGGGTGGGTCGTACGAGATGGCGGATGGAGCCGATAGTGTGCAATGTTGGTGATATAATTCCTCTTTTATTATTTTTTTTGTTCTCTTTGATTGCGTCCGTTTCACTCGGAGCCTGATTGACATTTGTCGAGAGTATGTGGTGTGTGTTTATATAATTTTTCCCTCTGTTTTTCTATAATCAAAATTTCTATAATCAAAACAAAGTGACGACAGACGCGTTGTACTATAGCGTATAAAGTGTAAAATCAGTCGAATCTTCCATTTTGAGTGTGTTTCGTATTCTGCCCAGCGAGGCATGACCTGATTAGCTGTATATGCGCCTACGTCACTGGTGGCAAATGATGGCTACGTCACTGGTGGCAATGGCCAATCAGAAGCGTGGGTTGTTCAAACAAAAAGGCGCCAACTCCCACCTCCCACCATTCACACCCCACCGCCCCACCGCCCACCGCCCCACCGCCCACCGCCTCCGCAAACGATGGCACTGCAACCACCAGCAACCACAGATATTGCCAAGGCCTTCTCTGCCTTCTATTACCAAGCCTTTGATTCCAACAGGAACCAACTGCTTTCCCTCTATGTAAGTTGGCGCCCTTGCCACGTCCTGCGCCATTTTTTGGTTGCATGTGCTTTTCCGCGTGGGAGTGCGTTCGTTGATACCCCTCTAACAGAACACTCATTCCATCCTTATCGCTTGTCTTTTTGAAGCGCGATTTGTCCACGTTGAGCTGGGAGGGAGAGCAATTCATCGGTGCAAATAACATTGTGGCGAAGCTCGTCGTAAGAATATGGTTCATTTCGTTTCCTTCGCCACAGAAAATGCGATTCCCTTCTTTTGTTATAATACCCACAAATAACTCTTGTCTCGGCTCATTTTCTCCTTGTACTATGGTTACCACCAGGGATTACCTTTTCAGAGGGTAGTGCACAAAGTCGCGACGGTTGACGCGCAGCCAGCTAACCCATCGGCGCCGACGCTGATCGTGTTGGTGACAGGCCAACTTCTTGTTAGTATTTTTTATGACTAACCGTATTGAAAGTCGTATATTCCTTGCACATCCGAAACTACCCATGGCTAATGCATGGTCTCCTTCCGCGTACCACACGCAGATCGACGATGAAACGAATCCTCAACATTTCTCCGAAACCTTCCAGCTCGTCCAAGAAGGCACGAACTTCTGGATCTATAACAGTATATTCCGCCTCAATTACGGTTAAGCTAGTGGGCGATTTTGGGGCGTCGCGCGGACAGAGACGCCCCCACAGGCGGGGAGGGGAGGATGGTGACCGCGATGTTGTAATGTGAATCGAAGCGGTTTGGGTAGTTGTGTCGTGTTAGGTGGCACTTGTTTTTTCTTCTTGCAGGAATCGGATTGTATAACTCGTACAATTTAATCCTTCCTCATCATACACATTTCCGCTATCATTTCTTTCCCATTTGTTTGGCCTTCATTTTGTCTTGCATTTGCTTGTCACCCAAACCAAACAATGATATCCGATGATTCGGTTTTAAAATTGCGGGTATCGGCGCCGGTTATTGGGTTTGGGGATGGGTTTGGGAGACGGATATGGAGGGCCGGATATCACTAGTTAATTGACATTTTTGTGTCTTTGTTGTGACTTGTTTTTATGTTAAAGCGCTTTGTTGCATGAGTGTAATTGATCGGCCATAGGCTTTGGGATTGAGATGTGCTAATGGAGTTTATCAACCCGGTGAATTCATGTTCGGCCCTTTTGGATCTTTCTTGTGCTCAGTTTGGTGCCGTTGCCACGCAAGACAATGACGTATAGGGGACGACTGGTTTTTTTTTTTTTTTTTTTTTTTTTTTACATAGGTTTATGACACCGTCGGGAGATGTTTGCACATGAGCAAAGCGCGCTCCCATCCTAGCCCAAAGCCGGTCGTGAAGTTTATCAAACGAGGGGCGCGTATTTTGTGAAGCTTTGTACTGCGGATACGAGGTTGTTCGTCGCATTATTCGGTTTGGGGCTTGCGGATTGGTGTCTATGCGAATGAGGCTCATTGTTCGAGCGATGCAATATACGTATTTGCACTTGCTAATAAAATCGAAGACAAAGACGAAAAACGGGTGCTAAAGGTTTCGTCTGTATGCGTTGCGTCGTTACGACGTGGATGGTTTTGCCGTGTCGGCATGCGAAAGCTGATAAGAGATGAGCGCGATGGTCGGGAATCGCTTATTGAAACGCAGCACCATCTGGAAATTACCACCATCCATCACCACCACTAATCGCCACTTTGCCTTGTGAATATAGTTAAAACACGGGGCGTGCTCTAGCAGGCAGGCTAAACTTCCTGATATGTGATATAATGTGTCACATGTTAGTATGACATAAATGTCACTGTACCCTGGGGAAGCTTTTGAAAGTGTACATCGTTTTCCGTGTTTTTGTTTCCATGGTTTCCTTTGTCATTTTTGGCCCTTTTTTGGACTAATTAGTTGGAATAACAATGCAGCCCAGATACCCAGTCAAGATGTGTCAAGCGAATGGTTGACCCCGACCACCGAATGTCTTTGTGCAAAATACTGATCTATCCAGTGGAATGATGCTCAAACACCCTAGCTTAGCATTCTGATGAACGTGGAATAGGCTATGGTGGACCTAGCAGCCTGGATTGTCGATATCGCAGAAATCGAGCTGTCACGTGGAAGAGAAATCGGTCGGTGAATGGAAGGTGGTGTCTCTGTCTATGATGGATGGGAGATAGTTGTATGGCTTGGGATGGATTTTGCGGGGATGAAGATAAATGGTGGTAATTGCATTTTATTTATCTATATATAATCAATCTATTATAATAAGTTGCCCATTCTGCCTTGTTTCCGCCAATACTATTAGCAATAGAGGAATATACACATAAAAATTTTGTACACATTTAAAGACATAATGTGCTCCATTTCTACAAGCTTATCCTGTTCATAATCCGCGCTTCGGCTAATGCGATGGCTCCCTTCTTGCCAACACCATTCCCTACATGGGAACGCACAGGATATATGTGTGCGGTCATCAGCTGGAAGGCCAAACAGATAAATGCAAAAAACGTAACGTGCTTCGTTCCTACGTACGGTATAGGCTCAGGTTCTGCAGGCCCGTGTTCATTTTCAGCGCATTGGCTAGTGTGATGGTGTTGAGATATACAACTCAATATGTACGATATGTACTACGTCATCAGGGGTACGTCACCAATCAGCGCCATCAGTTCGCGACATATAGATTATCAATAAAATCGCTTCTTCTGTTTATCACTACAAAGGTTATGAGCTCTGGTTAGCAGCTAGAGACTCCTCTAGTATATATGCTATACTGTGAGGTGCATGAGCATGTCAAGTACAAGTGCCTGGTAATGAAAAACACAGTTCCATTGTAAGTATGAATAAATATGATCATTACTAGTTCAGATATTGTGAAGAAGTCTGCAAAGATAGCAATATCAAAGTCCTCTCTGGTGGCAGAAGGCAATTATGACAAAGGCATCTATCCAGATATTAGAGGTAAAGTCCTTTCTAGTAGTAGAGGTGACTATGAAGTTCTTCAAAGTGGTAGAGATAATTACAATAACAAAGTTCTCTTTAGTGGTAGAGATAATTCTCTTAGATGATAGATGAAGTTCTCTTAAGATGGTAGGTGATTACACTAGCCCAGATGGTCAAGGTAATAAATGATAATGAGAAAGTCTTTTACAGTTTCTACAGATATATATAGTAAATGAAGTCAGCATAGATAATAAAGTTAGTAACTATAGCTAGTACTAATACTAGTACTAATACTAACTAAGCAATCTGTAGTAACTAAAGTTAACAATCGGGCTCCTTTCTCCACTATCTTACCAGTTATAAGGTTTGGTAGGCAACCTTCCAAGTCTCCTTTTCCCTATTATTACCCCCTCTACCTTGGGTTGGTTTGCTGTGTCTGTATGGGCATGGTGGGAGGAGGGCAATAGTGATGAGTTATCCCTTTATCAGTGTCAGATCGGTGTCTTCTCTACTTTTTCATGGTTTCTGGTATCTTCGGCTGTGTCTGGAGTGCATCTGTTTTGGTGTGGTACCTTCTTCCTTTTGTCATCACCAACAAAGTGCTATCTTGGTATGTCTTAGGCTATATAGGGAGTCAACCAACCTTGAGCATCAAGTGCTCAGTATAGATTACTTATAGGTCCTTGGTGCCTGTAGTAGGGCCCTCTGGCTTTGGCGAGCTTCCTGGCAAGCACAGTTCTGACATAGGTGACTGTTTTTTGGATGATGTCAGGATGGGAGGGGAGATGGCCATCACAGATAGGAGGAAGGGTAATTACAGTGAACCAGTGGGATACCAGGCTGGAGGTGGTCATTGGGGCTGGGGCAGACAATATTTCGGTGGGGCCTTTTGATTGGCTGGTGGGGGGTGGGGTGGTGTAAGGGCTGGTGTCCTGGCTATACCCAACTGAAACTGGGAGCTGACATAGTAACACGATCGAGGCCTGCAGGCTTGGAGAGTGGGACCTTCCTTATTTAGCAGTACCTAACTAGAACCGGGAGCTGATATGGCAACATGATCGAGGCCCGCAGGCTTGGAGAGTGGGAGTGAGGTCTCTTCAGGCCCTAGCCCATGTGTAAGTCCTTTGGAGAAGGTGCTGCATATAAGTTCTTTACTCACCTGCTTTGAATCTACTTTGCTCTCTGTTGGTTGGTTGGGAGATTTTTTCTTTATCTCAGGCTTTCTTTTGGGGTTTGGGGGGCTATTCATTATTCAGTTCCAGCACTATTAAATCTGATGCATAGGTGTACTCTCATATGTAAATGATGATCCAGCCCTGGTGAGCAGACAAGTCTAGTCTTTGTTGTAGGGGTTGACATAGCCAGTGTTCGACAGGTATAGCTGGAGTGGTGAGACTGCTGGACAATTTAGTAGCCTAGGTTAATGGGGGGATATTGTTTGGTAGGTAGTGGGGGAGGGTTTTGGCCTATATAGTCTAGGTTTCCTTTCAATAAAAATCCGTGGAACTATGAGTTCATTAAAAAAAAAAAAAAAAAAAAAAAAAACTAAAGTCAACAATTTTTTACAGCTGAAAAAGCAAAAAGAACTGCCAAAATTACTGCCAAAAGAGTAACAACTACTAAAAAGACAACTACTGAAAGAGTAACTATTAAAAAAATAACTATAAAAAGAATAATAATTATCAAAAGGACAATAATTGTAAGAGAGTTACTTTTTAGAGTAACTGTTACATAGTTCTGGAAGGGTTTTCTAGAAGTTCTGGATATTCTGGAAGACTGTTTTCTTATGGTCAAGATCAATTTCATATGGAGTACATCCTCTATGCTTATTGATTTCAAGATTGGGTTGATGTCTCAATCAAAGTTCTTTTTCAGACTAGTTCTGAATATTCAGGATTTTCTGTATTTCAGAAAGTTCAAGAAACTAAGACCAGCTTAGTTGAATTGATGTATCACTGCAGACAATACTCAATTAGGAAATTTCATGATGGGGTTAGGAGTGGGACCTAATGGGGAGCAAATTTATTTAAGAGTAGTTTGTGGGTTATTAAATAGATTTATTCGCTATTCATAATATTGCTATACTAAGAATAGTTGTATAAAGGGATATTGTGGGGAAGTACTTAGAAGTTGTGTTCAGATTGTTCAGGTCTGAGATTCTGAGATCTGGAAGAGGGGGTATTTATACTAGTAAGGGGCTATCTGAGCTATGCTAGATATGAATGCAGCACTAAGTGCCTTACTGAGTCAGAATATAGTTATATAGTACAAGTGTGATCTGACATGTCAAGAGATTGTCTGACTGCTGAGTTAGTTCACAGTTATGTCATATAAGGCTAATCTAACTATACTATAATTGCTAAGCTATTTATAGGTTTAGGCACTGTCTGAGTAATCTTCAATAACATTACCATCGATGACATTATCTCTGATGAAGTAGTCATCTAGGAAAAGTGGTTCGTGGATTACTTCTCCTTGTTCACTGAGGTAATAATACATTGAAACTTCATCTCCATCTCACAAGATAGCATTATTGGTCTTATATTGTAAGTGCACAACCTCCAAGCCATGTGACCTCTGAACAAATCTGGAAATCACCTGTATGATTACAAAGCTGAGTCAAACCAAAGTTACAGCATATAAAGCTAAGTCAACACAAAGTCACAAAATACAAGATTCACACAAACGGAATCTTATCAATCAGGACCAAATGCATATATACTGAGCACTAAGATGTGTTGAAACAGAGAATCAAAACAAACAATAACCATAACTTCCAAATATATAAATATGACCACTGAGATCTACAACCGCATCTGCACTAATATTTGGAATGCCATTATCAACTGAGCCACACCCCCTCTGCCCCTCATGAATATCCATAGCCTAGCACTCCTCTACTTTGTGGAAGCCCAATGGAACACCCTGAACATACTTAGCAAGACCCACCAAATTAGACAAATCTCAAGCTACTATTAGATTGACTGCCTCCTGGAAGACATAATCGAACACCACCATGATATAGACATTACTCAGATGTCTCAACATCAGAAACTTATTGCCCGCAAACACTGAGAACTATTTTATGAGTACAGCACCTTTATTCTCTACCTCTGAGTTACTACTAGCAAAATAGTTGCTATATTGTTCTATGGCCAAATTGATGATATGATACAAGAACTCAACCACAAGTACCTTGAGTATGTTGAAACTATAGACAGAACCTTCCTGCACCCTGATGACCACATTCTGCAAATGCCCCAAGTCAGATATACCATGAAGGACATCTACAATATAATCTACTTTGATGAAGATGAAGCAGAAGACAATGATTCCTCTGATACTGACATGACCTCCAGCTAAGGATCTCTGCCAACCCTGATCACACTACCAACCTTACCAATAAACTTACAACAGTTCATAACCACATATGAGACTTATTGGAACAATGACCATTGGCATGAATACTAACCCGCATTTACTCCCGATTACTTCAACTACAATGAAGAGACCAGAGAACACAACTTGTACCTTCAGACAACCCTCGAGATCAAACCAACAACTCTACTACCTGAGTACAAATGATATGAACCACAGCTGCCAGCTTACTACAACTCTGTGACTCATAGTGCTATAATCTACAGAAGGTATGCAGACAGTGAATCTGATGAAAGTGAAGACGATGCACTCCTCCTTTATCCACCAATGTCTTATCCAGCATATGAGACAGATGATGCTATCCTGTGAGATGGTGATGAAGTCTCAATGTATTACTATCTCAATGAACAAAGAGAAGTAATCTGCGAACCACTCTTCCTAGATGACTACTTCATCAGAGATAATGTCATTGATAGTGATATCATCAAAGACTACCCAGATAGTGCCTAAACCTATAAATAGCTTAGCAGTCATAGTATAGTTAGATTAGCCTTGTATAATGTAACTGTGAACTGACTCAGCAGTCAGATGATCTCTTGACATATCAGATCACACTTGTACTATATGACTGCATTTTGACTCAGCAAAGCACTTAATGCTATATCCATATTAGCATAGTCCAGATAGCCCCTCACTAGTATAAATACCCTCTCTTCCAGACCTCAGAATCTCAGATCTGAACAATCTGAACACAACTCCTGAGCACTTTCCCACAATATTCCTTCACACAACTACTTCTAGTATAGCAATATTATAAATAGTGAATAAATCTATTTAATAACCCACAAACTACTCTTAAGTAAATCTGCTCTCCATTAGGTCCCACTCCTAACTCTGTTATGAAATTTCCTAATTGGGTATTGTCTGCAGCGATATACCAATTCAACTAAGCTAGTCTTAGTTTCTTGAACTTTCTGAAATACAGAAAATCCTGAACATCCAGAACTAGTCCAAAAAAGGACTTTGGTTGAGATGTTAACCTGATCTTGAAATCAATAAGCATAGAGAATGTACTCCATACAAAATTGATCCTGATCATAAGAAAACAGTCTTCTAGAATATCCAGAACTTCCAGAAAACTCTTCTAGAACTATATAATAGTTACTCTAAAAAGCAACTCTCTTACAACTTGGTAGCAGCAGTTTACAATTCAATTCTGCTTCAAGATGCTTTCTCACTCCACTACAAACCCTTCTGCAAATTCTTACAAGTTAGTATAAAGTCCAACCTCTGAACTGAAATTTATCCTGAACCATCTGACAATCTGGAGAGAATTGAACCTGACATATAAGGACAATTTGACCTCCACACCTGCAACAAGTGGGGCAAACTTCATTCAAAGAAAGAAGTACTCTGATTAAATCAGCAAATAGGCAAAACCCTATTCACGGAACTCCTTGCACTATACCCAGCAAGTCAAGATGAAGAAGGTCTTATAGAAGCCTTCTTTACTCTTCTCAATAAGAGTTTTGTCAGCTCTACAAATCCAAGTGACCTAGGATAACCAGCAGCAGTCTTTCTAGCCTTAGTTCCTCATGAAGCCCAAGCCTCTGTAGCTAAGTGGCTTAACTCTACTGACTTTCACCATACTAGAACCAAGATCGCTTTATACTACCGATTCCAGAACAGTAAGGCCTGCTATATTCTTAAAGAAGAAGCACAAGAAACTCTTCATCAACTACCTGACCCTAAACCAGAAGCAGGCTCTGCTACAGCCCTACCTGAATCTGAAACCAATACCAAACTAGAACTTAACTTTGAATTAAGTCCCTCCGAAATCAGATATACAACTGATTCTATCTACTTTAATACTGAGCAAACCCAATTACACAGGGACCAAACTGAAGAGGAGGAGGAGTATCTCAGTGAATTCGATCCCAGATATATCACCAAAGGAGATGCACTCCTATTAGGCCAGAATACACCTATACAGCAACAGACAGTTATCTATTAAGCCCTTACTCCAGACCCATAACTATTACTCTAGCAACTTATACAGACTCAAAGAACACCCTCACACTCTGCACTAGTACCTCAAGTAGTACCAGTAATACTATGACCAGCAGTCCAACCACCTCCAGTGAACAATATGGTGAACCAACAGATTCTAGACCTCACAGCTCAAGTAGCCATAATGGCAGCAACCATTACTGCCTTAGTTGAACAGACCTGACCTACAAAAAATCTGAGCCTACCTACCTTTAATGGTACTGTACAAGAAGTCCAAAGCTTCATTAGTATAGTTGACACCAACTTCGAAGCCAATCAATGGACCAATGAGTGAGTTGCTGACTGTCTTCTGACAAACAATCAAGACTCCTTTCTCTGCTACCTTACCAGTCACAAGATTTGGTAGGCAACCTTCCGAGTTCCTTTTCCACAACTTATACCCCCTCTACCTCGGGTTGGTTTGCTGTACCTATTGCAGAGCAGTGGGAGGGAGGCAATGGTGATGTGTTGCCCCTTTATTGGTGTCCGATCGGTGTCTTCTCCACTTTTTCACGGTTTCTGGTGTCTCTGGCTGTGTCTGGGGTGTACCCGTTTTGGTGCGGCGCTTTCTTCCTTTTGCCATCATCAACAAGGTGTCATCTCTGGTGTGTCACGGGCTACGTAGGGTGTCGGCCGACCTTGGGCGTCAAGTGCCAGTGTAGGTTACCTGCAGGTTATTCAGTGCCTGTGGTGGGGCCCTCTGAGCTTTGGCGAGCTTCCCGGCGAGTACGGCGCTGGCGTA
>RBNI01003890.1:0-15014 GCA_003990745.1 Jimgerdemannia flammicorona
AAGATAGAGAGATTGAGTGTTGATGTATTTGAGAAATTGATGATCAGTAATGATATTAAACTCAATATCTTCTAGATAGTATTGCCAGTGGTCTAGTGCATGTATTATTACCAGTAATTCCTTCTTGTGAGTAGCTAGCTTTTATTTAGCTGGGGCCAACTTGTAGGACTTGAAAGCAATAAGATGATGTTCTTTGCCATCATCTTGTGATAGGATGCATTAGTGGTGACTATGAATTTTAGGCCTTGATCTGTATTATGCAGAACTGGAGCATGGGTCAGACAGTTTTTGAGTTCTTGAAAAGCTTATTGACAGAAGAGGTCTCAGGTATAGGATATATAGTAGTCTGAGTGCAGGGCCTTCCTCATAAGGTTAGTCAGTGGCTTGGCAATATTAGAGAAGTTTCTGACAAAGCAGTGGTAGTAGCCAGCTAGACCAAGGAAGGATCAGAGTTCTGTGAGGTTTGATGGAATGAGCTATTCTTCAATTGCTTCTATCTTGTGTGGGTCTACTTGAATTCCTTGTGCAGAGATAATATGGCCAAGATATTTGACTTATTCCTTGAAGAATTCATACTTCTTGAGCTTAATATAAAGCTTGTGTTTTTGCAGGATCTTCAGGACTATTTGAATGTATTTGAGGTGTTCTTCTTTAGTTATACTAAAGATCAGGATGTTGTCAAGATATACCAATAGGAAAATAAATAGTTGGTCCTTGAATATCTTGTTCATCAGGGTCTAAAATATAGCAGGTACATTGGTGAGACCAAATGCTAAGACCAGGAATTTGTAGAGTCCAAAGGAGATTATAAATATAGTCTTGAGAATATCTTCTGGCTTGATTCAAATCTGATGGTATTCTGACATGAGGTCTAACTTGGTGAAGTACTTAGCATTCTTGAGAGTATTAAAGATTTGATTAATCAAGAGTAGTAGATAGTAGTTCTTGACAGTGAGTTTGTTGAGTACACAATAGTCTATATATATTCACAGGGTACCATTCTTCTTCTCAATGAATAAGACTGGTGAGCTATAAGGAGATTTGCTTGACTGAATGGCTTCTTGTATAAGTAGTTCTTCTAGTTCCTTCTTGACTGCTTCAATTTTGAGTAGTAATATATAGTATATATATTTCTTAGGTGATACAGCTCCTGGAGTCAGTTCAATTTCATAATCAACTTCTTGTATAGGTGGTAGATCAGATAGCTTATCTGGAAAGACATCCTTAAATTCTTTTAGTAATAACTTAATGCTTTCATTGACTGATAGTCTCTTATCTTGTTTTGTTGTGGAATGTGGAAGTTAGGAGAGAGAAGCTTGCTGTTTATTGCTAATTCTTACGTGCTTTTACGCATCGCAATTAATGACGTTTACATGATGACGTAGTCAAGGAAGGCTGCGCCACCATATATCGAGTTGTAACCTATATATTTCAATACTCCCGCTCAACGAGATATGCAAATAAAATTCCCAAACTGCAATACTAAGCTATAACCACTGCAAATCTCGCTGTAGTGTTCAGACCGCTATCTAGAAACCGAAAAACATTCGAATTGTCTGCTTGAAGCTCGAAAAATAGATTGAAAAGTAGAGATGTGAACATTCGTAGATAAGCAATGTTGGTAGAAATCTGCAATGTAGCGATCAATGTTAAGAAGCTTGCTGTCATCCTATTATCCTATCTTATCCTGAATTGTCCTTAATTACTAGTGTAGAGTCCCATAATACCCATTCCTTGTATGCATAAGTCAAACTTTGCCTTTGGAAGGGCTTTAGTCAATGAATCTGCCGTCATATATTCTGTTGGGGTGTATTCAAGGTGTATAGTGTCGTTTTTCACGCATTCACATATAAAATGATGCTGTATGTCAATGTGTTTCGTTCTGGCATGATGTATAGGGTTCTTCGCCAAAGCAATCGTTGATTGGTTATCTTGCTGGAGTAGTGTAGAGTGCCGTTGTTCGTATCCCAGCTCCTTTAACAGTTCTCGAAGCCAGATAGCCTCCTTTGTTGCCATTGACAATGCTTGATATTCCGCTTGCATAGAGGATGTTGCCACTGAAGGTTGCTTACGCGTTTGTCATGAAATGGCTCCATTGTTTACTTTAAAGATGTATCCGGTCGTAGACCTTCTGTCATCTAAGTCGCCGGCCCAATCGGCGTCACAAGAACCGAATAGGCATATAGTACTCCCGCTTTGCCCATTATCACCGCCCAAACTGAGCATATAGTTCACGGTTCCTTTGATATACCTGAAAATTCGCTTGATTGCCGTCCAATGGCTATTGTTGTAGCATGAAGAATACTGTGCCGCTTTGTTTACCGCAAAAGAGATATCAGGTCTCATCCCTTGCATAAGATACATAAGGGATCCCACGGCTTGTTGATAGGGGATGTCGTTTCCCTCAGGCGTAGTGTCAGACTTCTTTAGTTTCACGAATGTTTCCATAGGTGTCCCGACTGGTTTGCATTCACTCATCCCGAATCACTCAAGAATATTTCGAATGTATGTGGCTTGCGTTAGGTATATAGTGCGCTCATGCCTGTTACATGTAATCGATATTCCAAGGAGATAGGACACTTCACCTAAGTCCGTCATTTTGAATTCCTGGCATAGTGTAGCCTTTACGTCATTGATTTCACTTGCCGTTCCAACTAAAATAATATCGTCAACCCAAATTCCCAGGTATACCATTCCTGAGGATGTATGTCGGGTGTATATGCATGAATCGGCTTCACAACACTTGAATCCATTGTCTAGAAGATATCCATCAATCTTTCGATTCCACAACCTTGCCGCTTGCTTGATTCCATAGAGCCCTTTGCGTAATTTACATACGAGCTCATTTCCGTCGTTGTCGTATAGTTCGTATCCTTGTGGTTGAAGAACGTATAGTTCGGTATCCACGTCTCCATTTAGGAAGGCTGTCTTAATGTCCATTTGATGTATCTCATAGTCATACTTGGCTCCGATCACAAGAAGTATTCTAAGCGAAGTCAACTTAAATACCGGGGAAAATGTCTCATCATAGTCTACGCCATAGCCTTACGAGTACCCCTTTGCTACAAATCGAGCCTTATACCATTCTATGTTGCCGTTGCTATCGTGTTTAATTTTATACACCCATCGGGATCCTATGGCTTGTCGATATGCCGGAAGAGGGACCAAGTCTCATGTGTCATTTTCGATGAGTGAGTTATACTCCTCGTCCATAGCCTTTTTCCACTCCTTCTTATCATTTGAGTGAATGGCTTCGTCGTAGTGTGCTGGCTCACCGGTGGTTGCTATGTAAGCGCACTCGCAGGCATAGTTCACGTGATGTTGTTTGCGACGAGATGACTTGGGTGGGTTCCAGTAATTTCCCAGATCCGCTTGGATTTCGTTATCCATCCCAGATTTGCGCTTCTTCTTACCCTTCGGAAAGGTATCCTCTTCATTATCCTCATCCGTAATTTCTGTTATCCTTAGTTCTTGCAACTTCATTTCTGTTTGAATGGATTGTGTTTTCGCTGGCATAGGTCCCAAGGATGTCTTTGGTGTAGTCTTCGGTAATGTTCCGGGTGTAGATGTTGTTCCGCTAGCCTTTGCAGTTGGCATAGATGTCGCTGGCTATACTGTCGAATTCACCATCGGATTTGAGATAGGAATTTCCACGTAGATTTCCTGCTTAGTCTCTTTGAACTGTACGTCGCGTGAAATGATCATACATCATTTCTGCGAGTTCCAAAGTCTGTATCCCACTCCATCATATCCAAGGAATATATGCTTATCTGCCTTAGGTTCGAACTTGCCTCGGTTGCCACCTTTGTCCAGAATGTATGCCTCGCTTCTGAATATGCGTAAGTGTGAAATGTCAGGCTTGGATCCACTCCATAATTCCTCAGGGGTAAGATTGCTGTCATTTCTGGATTGCTTGCCGGGATCCTTACTTAGAGCTCAAGAGAAACAACAATTTCGAATATATGCTGCTGTATTCACCGCTTCCGCCCAAAAGGACTTCGGTAAACCGGCCGTATTCATCATTGTTCTAGCCATTTCCACTACCGTTCGATTGAATCGTTCCACTATGCCATTTTGCTGAGGTGTATAAGGGGCTGTCGTAGAGTGCTGTATATCGTTCTTCTTCAAGAAGTGTCTAAAACCTTTATTGACATATTCTTTGCCATTATCTGAGTATAGGGTTCGTATTCTACGTCCCGTCTCGTTCTCCACGGCTGCCTTGAATTTCCGGAATTTGTCGAATGCCTCATTTTTTCCTGCAATGAGATATACGTGGACTTTGCGTGTATAATCATCAATGAATGTAATAAAATACTTCTTCCCGAAGTGTGATGCTGTTCGCATAGGGCCACAAATATCCGTATGAATTAAATTGAGAATGCCGGCCGCTCGCTTCGTTCGTTCCTGAAAAGGTTGCTGGGAAGCCTTGTTTGCCGCGCATCCATTGCAAAAGAAATCCAGTGGCATATAGTCCGGTAAACCATATACGGACTTGCTCCTTATCATCCGTTCCAGGCTCGTTTTACCGATATGTCCTAAGCGTTCATGCATTATATGCCAGAAATCCTCTCCTGTCGTAGTTGCAGAATATGCGGATGTAGCGCCACTCGGCATGCTGTTGATTGCGTATAGATTCCCCTTTCTTGATGCATACATTAACTCCTTATTGTTCTTCAGATTGATTACCGTTACACCGTTCGAGCATATATTTACTCCTCTGTCCCTGCGAGCCATCATCCGGCCTATCGAGAAGAGGTTCTTGCCTATATCTGGAACGTATAGTACATCCACGAAGGTGCCTGAAGGTTCATCAACGTTTCCATGTAGATGTATGCCTACGTTGCCTTTCTCTTGAGCGTAAATGACGTTATTGTCGCCTAGCTTGATAGGTATGGGATGCTCGAACTTCTCGTACGTAGAGAACCACTCCCGGTGAGCTGTCATATGCTGTGTTGCGCCCGAATCCATGAGCCAGACCTCTTCACTGCATGCATAAGCGCTGTTCGGCATATAGCTTACATTTGCGCTAGCACCGACGTTGACGTCACCATTTTTCGCTGTCTGAAAAGTGTTTTGTTGACCAGGATTTGTAGATGTCGAACTAGTGGAACTGGCGGTTGGTTCCAAATTTCCTCCTATTTCAATGGTTTCTGCATATGGATAGGTCGCTGCTTCTGTGAAGAATAGACCTCCGCCACTGCTGTTCTCGTTGTTGGCGTCCACCGTGTTTGCCTGCCGTTGTCCTTGCTGTTGGTCATCTTTTTCCTTCTTCTTGCGGTTGCAATCCTGCTCACGATGTCCACACTTATTACAGTAAAAGTATTTACCATCGAATTTCTCGTGTTGCTGGCCTTGACCTTTGTTTGGCTTGCCTTTGCCTCATCCATGTGCTCCACCGTAGAATGCTTTCTCGTCGTATTCCTCGTTGGTGTTGTTGCTGCCTAGCCTCGTTTCCTCGTTTAAAAGGCTTGTGACGACGTACTTATAATCTGATAATCTGCTGGATTCCCTCATAGCAGCGACAACCATGTTGTATGCTTCAGGAAGGCCTCGTATAAGAGCCAGGACCTTGTCTTCATCCTTGATAGTGTCCGCCAGTGTAGATGTAAGGGAATTCACTTGATTTGCCAGCTCGTCGACTCGATTGGTGTAGTCCCGGATGCTCTCCTTGGACTTAATTCGAAGATTGAATAGTTGCGCCTTTAAGTGGAATCTGTTTGATGCGGATGCCTGTTGATGGTGATTGCGTAAAATCTCCCAGGCTTCATTCGCCGTCGTAGCATTGATTACCAGCTTCATTTGCGCATTCGAAAGGGTGAACGTAATCTCCCTTAGCGCTTTGCGATCTTTCGTGGCGTCGTATGTCGTTACTTGCGCCTGTGGCTTCCAGTAGTCCTCCAAACCGCATTCTTCAAGGAGATTCTTCATATGATACGCCCATATGGCGTAATCCTTACCGTCAAAGACAGGAATCGTCCTCTTTACTGTTGACATTGACGCCACTGCCAGAATGTTTGTCGTCATGGAAGCGAAACCCGTTCCGGCTGTGTTTGTATTACCAGGACTTGGCGGCACGCTGCTAGCACTACTTGAACTAGTAGCCATTGTATAGCGTAGTGTAGCATATATGTAAGAGGGGTGTATTATAGCCGCTAAGTGGGGCTCATAACCTGTTGTGGAATGTGGAAGTTTGGAGAGAGAAGCCTAACTGTTTATTGCTAATTCTTACGCGCTTTTACACATCGCAATTAGTGACATTTATATGATGACGTAGTCAAGGAAGGCTGCGCCACCATATATCTAGTTGTAACCTACATATTTCAATATCATGAATAAAGCTTCAGAATATTTTCTCCCAGAAATCCTTCGAGAACACTTGAACCCTTAGTATCTCTTCGAGCTACTTAGGATCACCAGAACTAGTCACTTCCTCATTTAGAAACTAGAACTATTATACTTGGTAGTAGTGGTGAAGTTACACCTAGTCTTATCAAAACACTTCTCAAGATATCAGTCACAACACTATGGAGGACAATGGGTGGAACCCTTCATACAGTACCTATGGTCCAGGTAATGTCTCATACAATCAGCAAGAAGAAGAGGAACAGCAAAACCCTACTCAGTCAAATGGGACCATCGAGAGTCTTTTGCAGAATGTACTAGCTCAGATTGCTCAACTTCAAGAACACATAGAAAGAAAGGAAAGCAAGGCCTCTGCTCATACCTCTGCACCTCCACTGACATCAACACATCCAACAGCAGTCACTATCAAACCTCAGAAGCCTGACACCTTTGATGGTCAAAGAGGAGGACTGTCTACTGATGCCTGGCTTTTCCAATTGGAGCAATATGGAGAGCTGACCAATTTGGAAGAAGCAACACTAGTCCAATTTGCCGCCACACTCCTCTGAGGGATGCTGCAATCTGGTGGTGAAATCATGTCCAGAATACCAGATTCTCTGACCAAATCAAGACCTGGAGCAAATTCTCTGATGCCATTTAAGGCCAATTCAAACCAGTCAACAGTACTAAGGCTGCACGAGACCATCTGACAAATGTCAAACAACTCAAGTCTGTACAAGCATATAATGCACAATTCCTGTCAATCCTGCTAGAATTACCACATGTCACTGAAGATGAGAAGGTTGACAAGTACATCCGAGGCCTGAAAGGTCAAACCCGAGTTTGTGTCGAACTAGAAGAACCCAAGGACCTAGATACAGCAATGAAAATTGCTGATAGATTTGATGTCATCACCTATGGTCACTGCTTTGAATAGAAGAGACCACCTTTCAACAACAACAACTACAGAAAGGAGGAACCCAAAGTCAGAACTGTTGGACCTGCCCCCATGGACCTAGACATCATTGACAAGAACAAGAAAGGCAAGCTTATACCCAAGGAAAAGGAGCGCCTTAAGAAGGCTGGAGCCTGCTTCTTTTGCTGTCAGCCTGGCCACATTGCAACTAAATGTTCCAAGAAAACTGCCAAATCAAAGAGGATTCTGGTCCTGTCCAAAGACACTCAAGGTCAATCAGTTGAACAAGAAGTTGTACTCAATTTCATGCGAGTCAACCCCAAGGCCCAGATCCCTCAAGCACAGTCAGAAGGAGCCATTGGTTTGGACCTTCAAGTAGTACAACAAGTCACTATTCTGGCACATGAGAGAAGGCTCATTCCAACTGGCCTTTCAGTTGAAATCCCCAAGGAACATTATGTAAGAATTGCACCAAGATCTGGCCTCAGCTTCAAGCACTCATTGGATATTGGTACTGGAGTCATTAACTCTGACTTCCAAGGTGAAATGCAAGTCCTGCTAGTCAATCACAAGAACCAGCCATACACCGTCAATGAAGGCGACAGAATTGCACAGCTCATTCTGGAGCAAGCCACCCTACCAGTCATCAAAGAAGTCACTAAGCTGTCCTCAACCAAGCGAGATCAGAAAGACTTTGGCAGCACAGACAAAGTTGCAAGTATAGCTGAGAACTGAGCCAATTCAATGCTCATTTTCAAAGGTCTAGTCAAGGGACAAGAACTAGATGTTCTCATAGACAGTGGAGCTGTTGGGAACTTCATCAACAAGAACCTTATCAATAAGCTCAAGATTCTTACCAAACCAGCTGACAAGAATGGTGGAGTTGTCACTGCAGATGGCACCACCTTACCAATCAACTCAATTGCTGCTAAACTTCCCCTCAAGATCCAGAAGTACTGGAAACGTTTAGATTTTGAGGTAGCACCACTAGGAGACCATGACCTGATCCTAGGCAAACCCTGGCTTACACAGTACAACCCTCAGATTGATTGGACCAAGAATGAAGTCACCTTAATTCAGAATAGAGCCAACATTACCATCAAGCCAGACAAGACTCAGACAAGAACCCCAATTGCTACTCTTTGGCAATTCAGTTCAAGAAGGCTCTCAAGAAAGCTACCTGTGCCTTTGTGGCACTGATCCAACCAAAGAAGGAAGACAAGAAGCTATCAATTAATGAAAGCATCAAGTTACTACTGAACAAGTACAAGGATGTCTTCCCAGACAAACTACCTGGCCTACCACCTTCAAGAGACCATGACCACGAAATCAAGTTGGTACCTGATGCAGCTATACCTAAGAAGAAAATGTACCACATGTCTCCATTCGAAATTGAAGCAGTCAAGAAGGAACACAATGAACTTATTGAGCAAGGAGCCATTCAACCAAGCAAGTCACTCTTTGGCTCCCCAGTCCTATTTGTCAAGAAAAAGGATGATACTCTGCGAATGTACATAGACTACCAAGCACTCAACAAGATCACAGTCAAGAACTATTATCTGCTACCACTCATAGATCAAATCTTTGATGCTCTCAAGAATGCAAAGCACTTCACCAAGATTGATCTCACCTCTGGGTATCACCAAATTCGAATCAAGCCAGAAGATATACCCAAGACTGCCTTCATGACACCCTTTAGACTCTACGAATTCCTAGTCATGGCCTTTGGTCTCACCAATGCACCAGCAATCTTTCAAGACCTCATACAAACTGTCTTCAAGGATCAGCTGTATATCTTTGTACTGGTATACATTGATGATATCCTGATCTTCAGTAGCACTGAAGAAGAACACCTCAAGTACATTGAACAAGTCCTCAAGATTTTCCATGAGAACAAGCTCTACGCAAAGCTCAAGAAATATGAATTTTTCAAGGATCAAGTCGAATACCTTGGACACATTATATCAGCCAAAGGAATTCAAGTAGACCCAAGGAAAATACAAGCCATTGAACAGTGGCCTATACCAGCAAACCTCACTGAACTCAGGTCCTTCCTTGGTCTGGCTAGATACTATCATCGATTTGTCAAGAACTTCTCTGGCATTGCAGAATCTTTGACAAACCTCCTGTGAAAGGAACCCAACTCTGACCTCTATGTCCCCTACATCTGAAATGCTTTCTGTCAACAAGCTTTTCAAGAACTCAAGAACTGCCTGACCCATGCACCTGTTCTTAGAAACATGGACCCAAACTTGAAGTTCACAGTCACTACAGATACATCTAATTTTGCCATTGGTGCAGTCATTTCTCAAGATGATGGTCAAGGACACTGACCTATTGCCTTTGAATCAAGAAAATTGTCCCCAGTGGAACAAAAGCTAGCTACTCATGAAAAGGAACTCCTGGCAATCATGCATACCCTCAAAACTTGGTGATACTATCTAGAAGGAGTTGAGTTTGACGTGATCACCGATCACAGGTCCCTTCAGTACATCAACACTCAACCAACCCTTTCTCACCAATAAGCCAAGTGGAGCCAATTACTTCAGACCTTTATCCCAAACATCATCTATAAGCCTGGCAAACCTCTGGTTATATCAGATGTACAAGTCACCATGGCACCTGAATTCCTCAATCAGATCAAGAAGGCCTATGAACAAGACTCTCTGGTTCTACAAAGGAACACCAAGAAATTCAAGGAAAAGTACACCATCAAGGACAACCTTGTGTACTATCAAGACAAAGTATATATTCCTGCCAACCCTGAACTACGATACAAGATTCTTCATGAATATCATGATTCCCCACTAGCTGGTCACCTTGGAACTGAGAAGACCATCAAGAATATCCAATGAGACTACTACTGGCCAAACATGCTCAAGGAAATCAAGGAGTATGTCCAAAGCTGTGATCTTTGCCAAAGAAACAAGTCAAGCAACCAAGCACCTGCCGGTCTTCTATAGCCCTTGTCAATTCCAACCAAGAAGTTTGAACAAGTCACAATGGACTTCATTGTGCAACTCCCATGAACCAAAACAGGCTATGATGCTATTGTTGTATTTGTGGACTGTCTCACCAAGATTACAATTGCTGAGCTAACCACAATCAATGCCACTGCCCCAGAAATGCAAGAATCTTCTTCAAGACTGTCTTCTGTCATTATGGACTTCCCCGAGTAATTATCAGCAACTGCGACCTCAAGTTCACAAGTCACTTCTGGCAAGCACTCTTCAAGACCCTTGGAACCCAAATTGCTATGTCCACTGCCTTCCATCCTCAAACTGATGAACAGACTGAGCGAATGAACAGAACTCTTGAACAAATGCTCAGAAACTATGTATCTTATGAGCAAGACGATTGGGACCACTATCTGACCTATGCCGAGTTTGCCTACAACAATGCCAACCAATCATCAACTGGCCTTTCCCCATTCCAGCTACTTTATGGTCAAAACCCCAAGACCCCTGCAAGTCTAGTCCAATTCCAGCAATCCAGTCACACTCAAGTCCCCACAGCCCAGAACCTTATCGACAAAATGGATTCCCTTCTCAAGATCGCCACTACAAACCTGCAAAAGGCTCAGCAACATCAAGCTAAGTATGCAGACAAGAAGCAGCGAGATGTCATATACAATATTGGTGATATGGTTCTACTCAAAGCCGACAATATCAAGGTTCAATCTCAAGTCAACCACCAGTCAGCCAAATTCCAGCCCAAGTACCTTGGACCCTTCGAAATCACTGAGCAAGTCTCTACCTGGTCTTACCATCTCAACTTGCCAACAACTATGCGTATATACCCAGTATTCCATGTGTCACAACTCAAGGCCTGGAACCAGTCACCCCCATACCCTGGCCAAATTCCAACACCATTAGTACCAGTCATAGTTGAAGACTACATTGAGTATGAAGTTGAGAAAATTTTAGACAAGCGAGTCTGATACCATCACACAGAATACCTAGTCAAGTGGATGGATTACCCTGAATATGACACCACTTGGGAACCTGCCACCAATCTCAAGAACTCTCAAGACCTCATCCAAGAGTTCGAGCAAAAAGGAACTCATTGACTGCCTGTGAGGTTCTCCCCTTGGATAGTAGACAACCTACTATGCTGATCAGGCACATTACGCATCGGGGCTCTCTAAGGAATACAGCATCAGAAACAAGAGATACAGGAGAACCCTATAAATCCTACAACCAACGAGGTTTGAACCAGTTCTCATCCGATCAAGATGATACTTTGGCCCTCGCCTTATACAAGGATGGCCAATCCTTGCCAATAAGTCGATATATTTAATTTGAGGTTTCTTTTAGTCTTATTGTTTATTATGTATAACTTTGAGAATCCAACGAGGACATTGATTCTTAAGGAGAGAGAGATGTAATATTTTAGCATAGTTTATTTCTTTTCTCTATCTTTCTTGAATATTCTATAATCTTCCGGTACTTTCCGCATACTTAGAAATCCCCTTCTTGGCACTGAGCATTAACTAGTACTTATTTAGTTAGTTACTGAATATCCTGGAAACTTGTAGAACTTTATTTGTCATCATTTGTCATCTTTGCTGAGAACTTTCCTCTTGGCATTTTCCTTTGATTTCTCAGATCCTTCCAGATCCTTCTTTCAGATCTTGTATAAATATCTCCTTATAAAGCTTCAGAAAATTTTCTCCCAAAAATCCTTCAAGAACACTTGAACTCTTAGTATCTCTTCAAGCTATTTAGGATTACCAGAACTAGTCACTTCCTCATTTAGAAATGAGAACTGTTACATAAAGGTTCAAGTATTCTTGAAGGATTTCTGAGAGAAAATATTCTGAGCTTTATTCAGATAGAGAATAAGGATATTTATATAGGATCTGAAAGAAAGATTCAGAAGGATCTTGAAAAGAAAGAGAAATACTAAGAAATAGGTTCTTAGCAAAGATGACTAATATAGTTCTACAATATTCCAAAAGATTCTATGACTAGCTAAGACAAGATACTTAGTACCAAGGAAAGACAAGAGTGTTCTAGTAATGTCTGGGTACTAAGAGAAGGTTTCTAAGCAAGTAAAAGGTGGCAGAACATAGTAGAATATTTAAGAAATGATAAGAAAAGACTAACTAAAAGATGCAAAAATATACTAAAACTAAATATAACTGTAAAATTGTTATAGATAGAGTCTTCTGAGCTTTGGTGAGCTTTCTGGCAAGCATAGTTCTGATATAGGTGACTGTTTTTTGGATGGAGTCAGAATAGGAGAAGAGATGACCATTATAGATAGAAGAAAGAGTAATTATAGCAGACCAGTAGGGTGCTATACTGGGGGTAGTCATCAGGATTAGGGTAGATACTACATCAGTAGGGCCTTCTAATTGATATAGAGTAGTTAGGTAGTAGGTATTACTCTTAGCTACTTTTGATAATTTATAAGATTGGGCCCCAGTTATTAGGAGTAGTTAGGGGGCCCAAGGCTATCCAGATCAGGTATCTTGACTACACTTAACTAGAATCAGAAGCTAATATGGCAATATGATCAAAGTCTGTAGACTTGAGTAATAGGATATTGAGAGTCTTTTCCTATCTCATATATAAGTCCTCTACTCATTTCATCAGAGAGAATTAAGTCCTATCCACTATTCTGTACTTTGAGAGAAATTTTTCTTTATCTGTCACTTACTTTGAGGTAGAGAAGCTATGCAAATTGGCTTGAGCATAGTCTTATACATACATTGGGATTTTGGTTGTATACCCAAAGCATATATTTGTTACTCTCTAATAGTAGAAAGAGTATAGTATACAAAATAAGATATAGACAACTTTACTCTGCTATACCTAATATAGTTAAGCTGCTGGACAATAGCTAGTCTATATTTAATGAGAATATAATGCTCAGGGAGTAGGAGAGGAGGGTTTTAATCTATATAGTCTAGGTTCTCTTCCAATAAAATCTGTGGGACTTCAGATCTATTAAATAAAAATAAAAAAAAAAATAAAAAAAATGAACTACTTTGAGAATTATTACAAGAACTAACCCAGAATAGTAAAATTAGCTCTAATAGATTTAAACTTTATAAATAAATAAAAAAATCAAGCTTATATATCTCAAAAGAAAAGAAATATTTAAAAAAATTAAGAGTATATTTTTTCTACTATTAGATAGGATATATTGCAATCAAATATTCTAAGAAGACAAGTGAACTAGTTAGACCAGTTACTATATTGTCTAAAGATATACTTATTAATTTAAGATAAAGAAGCTATATCTGAAGTAGTACTTTCAATAAATTAAATTAAATTAAATTTGACTCAAATTCAATTTAATTCAATTAAATCAAAGATATAATTTGATTTGATTTAAATTGAATCAAAGGTCCAATTCAATTTAATTTGAATCAAATCAAAGGTCCAATTCAATTTGAGATTTAATTTGAACCCTATTTTTCAAAATATAATAACTTGATGAAAATATATCCAAATTTAATAATCTTTAGCTTATTAATTTTAGACAAGTTATTATATTTTGAAAAATAGGGTTCAAATTGAACCCTCAATTCAATTTAAATTCAATTTGATTTGAACTTGATTCAAATTAAAAAAAACTCCAATTTGATTCAATTAAAATAACTCTTAATTTAATTCAATTCAAATTGATTTTATTTATTTATAAGTACTATATATATGTTTGAAATTATCATATTTAGTTTCAAATTCAATTTAATTCAATTTGAATCAAATTAAACTCTAATTTAAATGAGTTTAAATTGAATTAAACTCTAATTTAAATTGATTAAAATTAAATTGACTCTCAATTCAATTTAAACTATTTGAATCAAATTGAATTTGGTCTAAATTTAATTCAATTTGATTCATTCTGAATACTAGTACCAATGATGCTTTAAGTCAAATACCCTCAATAGTTCTATACTTTCTATATAATTCTCATTCCAAAATCTATTGTAATTATTATAGATAAAAAATTAAAAAAAGAAAATATATTTATAATATAACTGATACTTTTGTTTGATATATATATGATATTATTTCTATCAACCTCTTATACTATACAGCCAGAAGTTCAAAATGCTTAGTGGTTTAACTTTGAATATATATTAATATATAAAAGACAAATACTTCAACAAAATTAAAAAGAATATAAAAATAAATAAAATTAATATCCAAGCTATAGTAGGTATATATATTTATCTGATTGCTTAACTATTTCTGTATCAATAACTCCATTTAATCAAAAAATATTTAGTTATATTTTTTGACAGAATTTCAAAATTAACTCATTTACTGAATTGTATATATTGACGTCCCTTTCTCCGCTCCCTTACCAGTCACAAGGTTTGGTAGGTGACCTTTCGAGTCCCCTTTCCCCTATTATTACCCCCTCTACCTTGGGTTGGTTTGCTGTGCCTGCATGGGCATGGTGAGAGGAGGGCAATGGTGATGAGTTGCCCCTTTATTGGTGTCAGATTGGTGTCTTCTACACTTTTTCGCGGTTTCTGGTACCTCTGGCTGCGTCTGGGGTGTACCTGTTTTGGTGCGGCGCTTTCTTCCTTTTGCCATCGTCAACAAGGTGTCGTCTCTGGTGTGTCACGGGCTACATAGGGTGTCGGCCAACCTTGGGCATCAAGTGCCAGTATAGGTTACCTGCAGGTTATTCAGTGCCTGTGGTGGGGCCCTCTGAGCTTTGGCGAGCTTCCCGGCGAGCGCGGCGCTGGCGTAGGTGACTGCTTTTCAGGTGGAGTCGGGATGGGAGGGGA
>RBNI01003891.1:0-15013 GCA_003990745.1 Jimgerdemannia flammicorona
CCCCCCCCACCCACATTCAATAAAAGACCACTTTGTCTAATACCATCTCTACCTACCCACCACTCTGTTCACAGATCCCTTCAACTAGACAGCAACATTGCCCACCCTGGGGTCTCCAACCCACCCACCACTCAGTAAGCAGATCCCCCATCAACCCCTCTCACCTTAACAACTTCTTCTATAAATCCATCTGCCACCCATCCTCAAAAACAAAGAGCCAATGTCCAGTCAGTCCCATGTATACCACTAAAACCCACCCTACAGTGAGCCAACCATTACCCACACCACCCACTAGCCAAGATTTCAAATCCTCCCAGCAGTCTCTCTCTCCATCCAGTCTCCTCTCCATACCCAGCCAATTCCCTACTTCTATTCAAAAGTCCCCCAGAACCTCACACTCTCCCAGCCAATGTTCTGGTATCTGCACAAATCCCCAACTTGCCCCACATTATAACACTCCTCACAATCTAATCAGTCACCTTTCACCAGATGCCCTATATGGAAATTCAACATGATATTCCTCTGTAGCATCTGCCACCATACCATCCAGAACTTGAGAGGAAGCCACCTCCACACCTCAGCACTCTATGACCAGACACCTGCCCAGTCCCACTCTTCACCAATCCTCACTGCCTGCCAGCCACTTGGCCAAAGATCCTGGCCAAGACCCTGCTGACACTCCACTCCCTCCCCAATGTTGAACTTAGCAAGCAGAGCACCCCCCAGAAGCAGGCTGTCTCATCGCCATATATCCAGACCTCACAGCATCTCTCCCTCATTGCCTTGCCAGTGCAGGCCTATTCAGTGTGCTTCATCCACCACCCCCAACCAGAAGTCCTTAAACTGCAGCCATTGACTTTCATTCAGTCCTACTAGAGAGAGCAAATCTCCCAAGGATCCTCAAGGAGAGGATCTCATCTCCCACACCTTCTGTATCAGTGGCACCCAACCCTCTCCCTACAGTTCAACAGCTCTCTTCAACCACCAGGCTTGCAGGCAGTGCAACCTCTTAGGGAAATCCACAAGGCCTAGTTCTTTCCTAACCACTGGTGTTGCAAGGGTATCCCAACTGATCTGGGACCTCCTCCCTGCCCAAATCCAATCTCTAGCCATCTTTGTCAGCCTCTTCACCACCCAAGCTGGGAAGTCTAGGTGATAGGCCACATACCATAGCTTGGAGAACCAGTAGATATTCAGAATTAATATCCACTCTGCCAGGAAGATATGGCGACCCCTCCAACCTCTAAGGGTCTCTCCCCAAATGGTCACCCTCCTCTCTCATCACACTTGTGGCAATACAGATCCATATATAGAAAGGAAGATACCCAGATACTGCACCATCTCACCTGTAGGGACAATTGTTCTAATAACATCTCCACCCACTAGCCTATTCTCTGGTACTATTGTCTCACACTTATGCCAGTTGAGCTTTACCCCAGAGTGTGCCTCAAACCATTCCACTGTCTCCTTAAGTGCCTCAACATCTGCTACAGAACCAAGTCCAACTACCATATCATCAGCAAAGGCCCCTACCTTCTACACTATACTATATATAGAGAGCTCTGCCATCTTTTAGCAAATTCTATCCATCAAAGGTTCTAATGAAAGGGCATAAAGAATAGAGGACAGTGGATCCCCCTGAGGAACTCTTCTTCTCAAGAGAAATACCAGACCCCAGTGACCATTACACATCAGCACCACCCTACTGCCTCCAATAGATTCAACATAGAAGTCTGAAATCATGGGGGGATATCAATTCTATCCAACACCTTGCCCAGCCAAACCTGCCATACACTGTCATAGACCTTCTCCTGGTTCAAAAAGACCAGTCTACCATCCAGTCCACAAGCCTGGGCCTCTTCAATGATGCCATACACTCATGCAGTTCCATCCCTTATAAGTCTGCCTCCTACAAAGCCCTACTGCTCCTTACCCAGCACCTGTTGGACAACTTTCTGTAGCCTTGTGACAATTACCTTAGTTACCATCTTTCTGTCCATATCCAGAAGCATGATCAGTCTCCAGTTCTTCCAGTCCTCCCTCCTCTCCTTGTCTTTGTACAATAAGGCCACCAGCCCCAAGTCCTGCTCTCTAACCCACTTGCCATTCAGAAGAACATGGTCACAGAGAGCAGCCATCTCACCCAACACTCCAGGGACCTTTGCCATCTTCTTCCTGAAGTCCCAAGGTAACCCATCTTCTCCTGGCACTGTCCCAAGCTTGGTCACTGCAAGGACACTCTTGATCTCCTCCTCTTGGACCAGTTCAATCAAGTCACCAAGCCCCTCTACTTGCAGTGGATCCCACTCCTCCAGTGTGTCGCCAATCACCTCTTCATCTGCACCCCCTTCCTCCTCACTCCACAGACCCCTCCATCTCTCCTTCAGTACCCCCAAGATTTGTTGTATGCTACACACCATTTCCCCCTCAGCATCAAAGACCCCATCCCATTGATTTGGTATCCTTCTAGCTTGGAGAAGCCTAGATAAGTATCAAGAAGGTCTCTTGCCCTCCTCAAGCCCCTGCCACTATAGTCTGGCAGCCATTCCTTTCAAATGAATCTCCTCCTCTTCTCTCAATATCTGTTGCAACTCCACCACCTCCAATTTTGCCCTCTCCAATCTCTAATCCTCCACCCCTTCAAGAGAAAGCAAATCAGCCCATTCCATCTGCAATATAATCAGCCTGTTAGAAGCACACCTCACTTGCTTTCTTCTCTGCCTCTCAGCCTCTCTACCAGCTCCTCCTCAATATATCCTTACAACCTCCTTCAATCTCATCTAGTGGTCACCCACAGATGAACCCTCATATATCCAGTGGGTGATCTTCTCCTGGATTTCCTCCACCCATGGGTCTCACAACCCCTTCTCAGCTAGCAGAGAGGAGTTAAGGTGCCAATGTCCAAGTCCATCTCCACTTCCCCCAAACTGTCCCTGCCTCAACAGTCCCAAGTGATCAGACCATAGGCACCACTCTACCTCTAGAGTCCTCCAAACATCAACTCCCCAATATTCAGCTATCAGAATCCAATCAATTCTCATATTTAGCCCATTCACCTACTGTATATAGACCCTCTAGTTGCCCCAATATGTTCTACCCATATCCCCTAAGGAGCTAAGGTTCTCTGCCTCCTCCCACTTATCCAGACTACCACTCCTCCTGCCTGCACTCCTCCCTCTATCAGTTCTATCTAGCTGTGGATTCTGCACCATATTAAAGTCACCTCCCAGAACATTGATGCCTTCCTCCAAGAGAATGACCTCCTCCAAAAGATCCTTAATCTACTCAATTTGCTCACCCCTAACTGCAGGGTAGTAGCAGGAGCCAACCTTTACTGATTTCCACCCTGGCCTATGTCATTCTCCCCAGACCAAGCAGTCACCCCAGCTCCTGATTCTGCCCAAATCTTCTCTATCCTTCCTCACCAGAATCACCACTTTGCCAACCCATGCAGTAGCTCCTCCCCATTCTCTAGTCCACTCCACTTGATCTTCCTCATTCTTATACTGTACATCCTGTAGTAAAAAGAGATCAGCCTCCAATCCCTTAAGCCAAGTAAAAATGTTCTTACATTGCCCAGTATCCTGCAATCTATTCACATTCAGAGAGAAAATGTTAGTTGTACTATTTATTAGGAATAATGTTAATTATCAATCACAGTCTTTACAAATCCACATTCAACTCCTCCTGTGCCAAGTCCAAGTTATGTTCTGCAGCCAGCACCTTCTCCTCAGCTGCCTGTACTTCCAACCCTTCCAGAAGTTCAGCCATTACCCCATCCTCCTTTTCCTCAAAGTTCTCATGATACTCTAGACATGCCTCCTGCCAGAGCTGCAAACCATGCCACTCAGCCCAACAGTAGGCAGCCTGCTCATCAGCAACAATCACAAGCTCTGCCTCCCTCACCTTATCAACCTCATATCCCTTCTCCTCCAGGAAAATTGCAAGAATCTCTGCCTTCAGTGCCCCCACCACTCCCTCTCTATGCAGAATTTCTGCCTAATGCTCCTCACTCATTACTTGCAGGTCCACCTCCCCCAACTCCTCAGCTATGAGGTTATCCATCACCTTGCTCATCTATAGCAGGTTCCCCACCTCCTTCCCTCCTGGTCTCTCTGGCCTTCCTACATCCAGTATTATAGTATCTACTCCTATACTAGCAGTCTCATTCCATCTCAGCTCAGGGACATCTACTAGCTCATTCTCATCAATAGCCATCACCCATCTACCCTTTGCTATATCAGGAACCCCAAAGTGCACCTGCTGAGTACCCCACATCAGCTTGTCCTCTGCTGTCCAATCCCTCACAGCTGGACCCTGCCTGATCAGAGAAGGAGTATCATCCACAACTGGATCCCAGATCTCAAAAGTACCATTAGCAAATGAGTCCTTGGGTGGTGCCTTTTCAGCCCCTTCCAGGTCCTCCTCCCTATCACCTCCTCTCTTGCTAGCCCAGACACTTGCCTCTACTACCCCAGACTTCTCAGGGCCCCCAGCCTTCATCTTAGCCTCTCCTTCCATGCTTGCTAGTAACTCCCTCTGCCTCTTGCACCCTTAAGCCCTATTTCACTGCCTCTTGTTAGTGCAAATACACTTCCCATCAATAATCTCCAGATACATTGACTCTACATACAATTTCCAGGCCTTTGCCCTCCTCTCAACAGTACCACTCAACTCCTCCAAAAGCCTCCAACAAGTCCTCTTCCTCTTCTTCACTCTCTCTCACCCTTGATACCTTATAGACAAAAGCCCCCCACATCAACACTGAGGGCCAGTCACTCATCTTCTTCATGGCCTCCCTTCCAGCCAGTCTAATCCTAACATCTACGTCACCTGTCCTGATGGAGGTCCCCTCCCACATATGGAAGCTAACATCCACCACATTGCCATACTCTGCCATCACCTCCTCCACCCTCCTCCTTATCTCCTCCTTCATCACTGTAGGCACCCCCTTCATCAGCAGCTGCACCACCCTGGGGTCCTACCTCAGACAGTACACCATGGGGACCACCACTTCCCCAACTATCACTCCAGTCTTCAGAGCCTCTTCTAGTGGGCCTGCCTCCTCAAAGCCCACCTCTACCCCTTCCAGATCCTTCAGGAACTTCACTGAGGTGGTCCCGGTCACCTGCTTTGAGATAAGTCCCAGGACCATCCTCACTGTCACCACCAAGCCCCAGAAGCACAGTGTCACTGCAAACTCCAAGATCAATTTCCAGAGTAATGGTGCCACCACCAGCCCCATTACACCATCAGCCAGGTCCTCCTTCTGCATTGGAAACCCCTGCCCTACTCTGCCATCAGCCATCACATCTCTTTTTTTTTCCTGATTTCCCATCACACTTCCATCAGTAGTCTCACCCCCCAGCCACAGCACCTCCAGCACCTATACTTGCATCCCCCACCTAAGTACTTCCCCTCCTCTCTAGGCTCACCTTGCACTTCCCTTCAGCAGTACCAGCCCTAGATTCAGCCAGCCACCCACTCTCCTTCACCTTGTCTGCAAAGCTTGGGGGGCTAGGTCTTCCCTTATTGCTACCAGATACTAGTCTATCTCCAGAGCCCTCTCCACCCTTCAACCCCCCAAAGGTCCCCATCTCCAGACCATAACCCCTCCCCACATTCTGCCAGCTGAAAGCCCCAGGTCCACCTAACCCAGCATGCCCATCTGAACTTTTGCTTGATGATATTTTTATAATACCTTTTCTCTGAGTTGTGTTGAAAACCATTGCTTGAAGTTGGTGTAATGTGAATTGTATAGGAGAAAGATGGCAGCTCACTCCCCAACTATATTTAGTCTACTTACCAGAAAAGAAATCCAATTGATAAAGATCGCTATTATACTAGCAACTTATATCCAAAGAACCTGCACTCTTAAGGAAATTCAAAATCCAATTATAAATAAGATTACTGAGTTATATAAAATTACCCAATGCTTAAGAAGAAAACTCAATCACTCACAAAGAATTATTATACAAATTATCTGTAATTCAATAATACTACCTAATTAAGAAATTACCCAAATCATCTGTATTATACAGAATTCTCCAGATTGAATCTTATACTACTAAACATCAGAATATCTAAATATTTTGTTGCTTTTTAACAAAGTAACTATAGGCTCAAGTCAATCTACATAGCTATCTAATCTTGTAATTTTCCTCTATTGAGCCAGGTACATTATATTTGGGAGCTCAACTGGGAAGATTTCAAAATCCACAATCTATGTAACTTTTCAGCTTACAGAACCTAACATTCAACCTGGAGACCAGCACTATTATAATCTTTAATACAGTACCAATCTTAGCTACTATAGAAGAAAAAATATATATCAGTACTATAAAGCATTTGGACAGAAAGAGACATAATCACCTCTAGAATTGGATACAAAGGAATCTCAAGTTACAGAAGCCAGCACTGTACAGAATCCACTACTAGTAGTTTGATCTCTAAGCCCACAGCTTGTAAATATATCAGAAGTATCAGAAAACATACCACTCAGAGAATTGGATAGACACATATCTGACAAAACAGATAACTAGGATTTTAATAATCTTATCTAAGATCTCAACAATCTTCTGATAAGATTTCCCCAAAGAGTTTTCTCTGATCTACTAAGGTCACATTCAGAACAGTTAAGACCAGCTACCTCTATTTCAGGAGTTCTATCTACAAGACTCACCAGAATAATATAAAGAACTCTACTCAGATCCCCTATACCCTCAAGCAGATATCTCTCAATAATCAACAGTTCAGAATCAGACCCAGAAACTGAAACAGAGCCAGAAAGCAGTAATAATGAAATGACTCTACTACTACCCATATTTGCAGGATATCCAGAGGAAGATCTGAGAGAATTTATAGATACAATCAAAGAAGTAGCAGCTCTGAAAGACCTGGCCATCAGAAGACAAATTGCTATTTTCAAAGTACAATTGAGAGAGCCTGCTAAAGAAATCTTTACCAGAACAGCAAGTGATACCAAAACAGACCTAGGATAGGCCATTTTAGAAGCAGATTTCTATAATAGATAGTATGAGGCCATATAATACTGAATTATTGAAAAGTATATAGGAAATGAACCCCACTATAAGATCTAAGAATCTATCATAGGAATGAAGATGAACCTTAGAGAATCTATAGGAGTATTCTTTACTAGAATCTAATACTATTAGATTCAATACAGCCAATTAAGATATCATCAGCCCAATGATATTCTTAAATGGAATTCTATTCAACATTACTCAACATGTCCAAACTCTGGATATCAGGAAGCCTAAAGAGCAAGTTGATGCTACTTAAGGATATTTTAATGTCAGACAAGGAACTACTTAAACTGATAATAAGAAAAAAGACAAGGAGGACCATCTGGTCAAGACTCTATAAGAAATCCTTTAAGGAGAAACAAGAGGAGAAAAACCTACCAAAGAATAGAGAAAGAATAAGAATGAGATTCAAGACCTTAACTCAAAAGTAGATAGACTGATTGGGCAAATTGAAAAGCTCACTATATGTGAAAATCAGAATTTCCAGCCAAGATACCCACTATGCAAAAATTGGAATTACCAGAAGAATTACCTACTTTCTTAAAATCGAAACTATCCTCTAAGAGATAGAGCACAAGTCCAATGTTATAAGTATGGACAATAAGAACACTATACTACTAAATGTACTAGCCAAGGGCTACTCCCCTGCGAACTACTGTCTTCTCCATCTCCTTGCCTTTCCTCAGCCATCCCTCCAACCTAGTTATCTGCTATCTCCCCTTTACTGTTTCTGCAAAGCTCACCCTCTCAGACCCCTGTCCTCCACCACTGCCTCCTCTCCCTCCTCATCCTCCTGCCAGCAGCCCCCTCATACCCCCCCCCCAGGCCAGAACCTCTCCCCACCTGCTGCCAGTCAAATGTGCTAGGGCTGCCTTGTCCAGTATGCACTTCAGATTGCTTGTTATTTGCCATTACCTTAGTATCTTTCTCCAATAAATGACTTGAAAGTGTGTTGTAAAGTATGTATAATGTGAATAGTAGCTGAGAAAGGTGACTAACACCATTGTTTCACACTTATGCCAGTTGAGTTTCATCCCAGAGTATATCTCATACCAATCCACTATCTCCTTAAGTGCTGTAATATCCTCCACTGAGCCAAGTTCAACTATCATGTCATCAGCAAAAGCCCCCACATTCCACACTACACCATACACAGAGAGCCCTGCCACCCTTCAGCAAATTCTATCCATCAAAGGTTTCAATGAAAGGGCATACAGAATAAGAAATAGTGGATCTCCCTGAGGAACTCTCCTTCCCAAGAGAAATGCCAGACCCTGATGACTATTATACATCAGTGTAGCCCTACTGCCCTCTAACAGATTTAATAATGAAGCTTGAAATTATGGGGGAACACAAATTATATCCAGCACCTTGTCTAGCCATACTTGCCAAACATGGTCATAGGCCTTGTCCTGGTCCAGAAAGATCAGTCTTCCATCCATTCCACAAGCCTGCACCCCTTCAATGATGCTGTGCACCCAGGCAGTACTATCTCTGATAAGCCTGCCCCCAACAAAGCCCCACTGCTCCTCACCCAGCACCTGTTGGGCAACTTTTTGTAACCTACAACAATCATCTTAGTCACTATCTTCCTGTCTATATTCAGAAGCATAATTAGTCTCCAGTTCTTTCAGTCCTCCCTCCTCTCTTTGTTTTTGTACAATAAGGCTACCAACCCCAAGTCCTACTCACCAATCCACCTACCACTCAGAATTACATGGTCACAGAGGGCTACTATTTCCCCTAACACTCCAGGGACCTCTGCCATCTTCTTCCAAAAATCCCAAGGTAGCTCATCCTCTCTAGGTGCTATCCCAAGCTTAGTCACTGCAAGGACTCTCTGGATCTCCTCCTCTTGAACTAGAAGGATCAAGTTGCCAAGTCCCTCTACTTGCAGTGGTTCCCACTCTTCCAGTGCATCATCCATTGCCTCTTCATCTGTACCCCCTTCCTCCTCACTCTATAGACCCCACCATCTCTCCTTCAATACCCACAGGATCTGTTGTATACCATGCACCACTTCCCCCTCTGCATCAAAGACCCCATCCCATCAATGTCACACCCTCCTTGCCTTGAGGAGCCTAGACAAGTATCTAGTAGGCTGCTCACCCTCCTCAAGCTCCTGCCATCTTAGCCTGGCAACCATTCTATTCATGTGAATCTCCTCCTCTGATCGCAACACCTGTTGCAGCTCTACTATCTCCAATTTTGCTTATTCTAACCTCCAATCCTCCACCTCTGCAGAAGAAAGCAAATCAGTCCATTCTATCTGCAATCACAATAGCCTATTAGAGGTATACCTAACTTACTTTCTTCTCTGCCACCCAGCCTCCCTACCAGCTCCTCCCCAATAAACCCTTGCAGCCTTCTTCAACCTCATCCAATGGGTACCCATATCTGAGCCCTCATGTGTCCAACTAATTATCTTCGCCTGGATGTCCTCCACCCATGCGTCCCACAACATCTTCTCAGCCAGCAAAGAGGAGTTAAGGCACTAATATCTGGGTCCATCTCCACTCTCCCCAAACTGCCCCTGCCCTAATAGTTCCCAGTGATCAGATCACAGGCATCACTCTACCTCCAAAGTCTTCCATACATCTACACCCCAACATTTAGCTATCAGAATCCAGTCAATCCTTGTACCCAATCTATTCACTCAATGTGTGTAGACCCTTGTATCACCCCACTGTGCTCTGCTCATATCCCCTAAGGAGCTAAGGTTCTCCACCTCCTCCCATACATCCAGACCACCACTTCTTCCACTCACATTTCTCCCTCCATCAGTTCTATCCAACTGCAGATCCCTCACCATCACCCAGAACATCTACTCCTTCCTCTAAGAGAACACTCTCCTCCAGTAGAGCTCTAATCTATGCGATTCTCTCACCCCTAACTACAGGGTAGTAGCAGGAGCCAACTCTTACTAATTCCCAACCAGGCCAATACCATTCTCCCCAGACCAATTAGTCATCTCAGCTCCTGATACCTCCCAAATCTCCTCTACCCTTTTTCACCAAAATCGCCACCTTGTCAATCCAAGCAGTAGCTCCACCCCATTCTCTAGCCCACTCTACCTGTTTCTCCTCACCCTCACACTGTACATCCTACAGTAAAAAGAGATCAGCCTCCAATCCCTTAAGCCAAGTAAAAATATTCTTACACTGCCCAGAACCCCATAACCCATTCACATTTAAAGAGAAAATATTAGTTATACTATTCATAAGGAATAATGTTGCTTATCAATCATGTTCTCTACAAATCTGCATTCAACTCCTCCTGTACTAAGTCCAAGTTATGTTCTGCAGCCAGTATCTTCTCTTCATCTACCTGTGCCTCCAACCCAACCAGAAGTTCAGCCATTGTCCCATCCTCTTTTTTCTCAAAATCCTCACAGTATTCCAGGCATGCCTCTTGCCAGAGTTGCAACCCATGATACTCTGCCCAACAGTAGGCAGCTCACTCACCAGCAATGACCACCAGTTCAGCCTCCCTTGTCTGATCAATCTCATATCCTTCCTTCTTCAGGAAAATCACAAGTATCTCTGCCTTCAGTGCTTCCACCACTCCATTACTATGCAGAATCCTCACCCAGTGCTCCTCAGGCATCATATGCAAGTCCACTTCCCCCAACTTCTCAGCTGTGAGATTATCCATCACTTTACTCATCTACAGCAGGTTCCCCACCTCCTTCCCTCCTGGCATCCCTGGTCTTCCCACATCAAGCATATAGTATTAGCTCCTTCACTGGCAGTCTCATCCCACCCCTCCTCTGGGATATCCACCAACTCATCCTTAGCAACTGCCACCACCTGTCCGCCTTTTATCATGTCCAGAACCCCAAAGTATACCTGCTGAGCACCTTTCATCAACACATCCTCTGCCATCTGATCTCTTACAGCTAGATCCCATCTAATTAGAGGAGGAGTATCATCTAAGGTTGGTTCCCAGACTTCAATGTACCATCCTCAAAAGGGTCTGCATGCAGTGTCTTCCCAGCCCCCTCCAGGTCCTCTGCCCCATCTCTACCTCCCTTACTAGCCCAGATACTTATCTCCACACCCTCAGCCTTCTCCAAGCTCTCAGCCTTCAACTTCTCCCCTCTTTCTATGCTCACCAGCAACTCCTTCTGTCTCCTACATCCTTGAGCCCTCTCTCACTGCCCTCCTGTCACTGTGAATATGCTTCCCATCCATAACCTCCAGATGCATCAACTTTTCATACAGCTTCCAGGCTTTTGTCCTCCTCTCTACAGTATCACTCAACTCCTCCAGAGCCTTCAACAAGTCCTCCTCCTCCTCTTCACTCTCTTTCACCTTCAATACCTTACAAATAAACACCCCCCACATTAACACCAAGGGTCAGTCACTTGCCTTCCCTATGGCCTCTCTCCCTGCCAGCCGAATCCTGACATCTACATCACCCATCCTAAAGGTAGTCCTCTCCCATATCTGAAAGCCTATGTCTACCATATCACCATACTCCACCATCACCTCCTCTACCCTCCTCCTAGTCTCCTCCTTTGTCACTATGAGCACCCCCTTCACCAGTAGCTGTACTACCCTAGGGTCCCACCTCAAGTACTGCATCATGGGGACAACTACTACTCCAGTCTTCAGAGCCTTGTCCAGTGGGCCCACCTTCTTAAAGTCCACCTCAACCCCCTCCAGACCCTTCAGGAATTTCACTGAGACTGCTCTAGCCATCTGCTTCAAGATAAGCCCCAGGACCATCCTCACCATCACCACCAAGCCCTGGAAGCACAAGGTAGCTGCAAACTCCAAGATTGACTTCTTGAGCAATAGTGCTACCACCAGCTCTGTTACACTATATGCCAGGTCCCTCTTCCACATCGAGAACCCCTACCCCACCTGGCCATTAGCCATCACATCTCTTTTTTTTTTCCTGATTCCCTGTCACTCTCTCATCAACAGTCACTCCTCCAGCCACAGCACCTCCAGCCCCTATACCCACAGCCCCCACCTGAGAACCACTCCTCTGCCCAATACTAATCTTGCTCTTCTCTTCAGCAGCACCAGCCCTGGTTCCAGCTGGCCATCCACTTGTCTTCACCTTGTCCACAAAGCTGGAGGGGCCAGGTCCTCCCCTAGTCCCACTGGACACCAGTCCTCCTCCAGAGCCTTCCCCACCCTTCAACCCTCCAAAAGCCCCTATCTCCAGTCCATAACCTCTCCCCACCTTCTGCCAGCCAAAAGCTTTGGGTCTACCTGATCCAGTACACCCATCAGAACTCTTGCTTAATGATATTATAATAGTATCTTTACTCCGAGTTGTATCGAAAACCATTGCTTAAAGTTTGTGTAATGTGAATTATATAGGAGAAAGGTGTTGGCATTAGCTAACTCTGCATATTCAAATTATGAGTCTGAGGACTGATTTATGTGATACTTGTCAATACTTACAAAATGACTTACAATTTAAAGCTTGTAAAGAAGAAGAGGCCCAAGGCTAATTAAAGAGATATAAAGAACATCTGGCCAAAGCTAGATTAGAGTAAAATTATTATAACAAAAATACCAAGTTGGCCAAAGAATTCAGAAGGAAGTCAGGGAACATAAGGAGGTGCTACAATTGGAGGAAGAGGCTAAATTGAAGAAGATGGTGGCAAGGTTGAGATGGCAAGGGCTGGAGGAAGGGGAGTGACCCACTCGGTTTTTATCATGGATGTTACAAGTATGAAGAACTAAGTAGCAGTGGGATGACATCTTGGATGAGGATGGAGAGATGGTGGTGAGAACTCTCGTGATTCTGAGATTGCTAAGATCTCACTAGAAGAACCTATGGAGTGAGAAAGAAGGGGGTGGGGATGCCTTGGACATTGAATGGTAGTTGGAGGATTGGCATCCAAACCCCGTGATAGGTCTAGGGGCTCTGGGGGACCAAGTGAGAGGGGAGGAGGTATGCAAGGTCCTGGCTTTAATGAGTAAGGGGATGGTACTGGGAGAGGATGGACTTCCCTGGGATTTTTGAAAAAAGATGGCCAGAGTGGAGGCAGTGTTGGAGGAGTTGACAGAGATGTGCAATGAGGTTCTTTGGTCTGGAACTTGGATTGGGGGCCAGCAGCTAGGGCTGGTCTCTTTGCTCTTTAAGGATAAGGAGAGAAGAGAAGATTGGAAGAACTGGCATCCGATTATGCTCCTTGATATAGACTGCAAGCTGGTTATGAAGGTCTTGGTGACTAGGCTGCAGGGGATCACTCAGCAAGTGCTGGGAGTGGAGCAGAGAGGTTTTGTTGGTGGTTGGTTAATTCAAGATGGGATGACCTGAGTCCATGGAGTGATTGAAGGGGCTCAGACTGCCAGGGTTGATGGCCAACTGGTGTTTCTGGATCAGGAGAAGGCATATGATAGAGTGTGAAGGATCTGGCTAGAAGGGGTACTGAAGAGGGTGGGTGTTTCACTAGAGTTCCGGAGGTCATTAATCAGTCTTTTGGAGGATAGTCAGGCAGCCTTGGTGGTCAATGGACACAGGAGTATCACCTTCCCTCTGGGTCATAGGGTGCCGCAGGGGGATCCTTTGTCACCCATCTTGTATGCTCTTTCCTTGGAGCCCCTGTTGGACAGGATCAGGCATCAAATTGGGGGTTTGGACATTCTAGGGATTAATTGGAAGGTGGGGGCCTTTGCAGATGATATGGTAGTTGGATTGGGTTCGTTGGCAGATGTGGAGAAATTATGACAGACTGTGGAATGGTATGAGAGGGGCTCTGGTGCTAGGCTCAATTGGCACAAATGTAAGACTATGGTGTTTGATGGAGGAATAGTTGGTGGTGATATGATTGGGATAGTGGTGCCTACAGGGGATCTTATGCACTATTTGGGGATCTACTTCTCCATATATGGGTCTCTCCTTCCTTGCACTTGGTGGGAACAGTGACTCCTAGTATGTGGAGATGTGCTTCTACAGTAGGGTGGTCAGCATATTTCCTTTGCAGGAAGGGTGATGGTGCTGAATGTATATTGGCTGCCAAAGTTATAGTATGTGGGGTACCATCTGGATGTTCCAGTATAGGTAGTCAGGTGCCTTCTAAAGATGGTGAGGACATGGATCTAGGCTGGGCAGCAGAGTCAGATAGGTTGGAAGGTGCTGACTCTACCTGTAGATAGTGGAGGATTGGGCTTAGTGGACTTCCCCAAATACCTTCATTGCTTGCGAGTATGGTGGCTGAAGAGGACGAGTGAGTTACAGGGACAGGAGTGGGTACTACTCATGCAAAGGGTATGGGAGACCTGGTATTCCCTCCATGGTATGTCTGGTGATCTGCTTGCAATGGTGGCCCTGGATGAGAGCAAGAGGATGTGATATAAGGGCTTTTGGTAGGGAGTGGTAGATAGTGCCCAGAGAATTGGTCTGCGATAGCAGGGTGATGAAGGTGAGGGAGATTGGAGACCATGGATGTGGAGATGGGACAGGCTTCTGTTAGGTGGCACTTTGGTGGAGGACTTTTGGCTTGGTGATGGTATAGAGTACTTGCAGGACTTAGGGGGGGACCTGTGGCCTGTTGTGTGGCAGAGAGTGGGGATCAGCAAGGGGTGAGACTAGAATGGGCTTTGGCCCTAGAGCAAGTAGGTAATGTGGTGGCTCCCCTCCAAGTTCTGGGTGGTGTGGTGGCAGTTTCTAAGGCAGAATGTGATGTTGAACTTTAAGTCTGGGTGCTTGGTAGCAGATAGCCGATATGAGTGTAAGGAATGTTTGGATGTTGGACAGGAAGGGGGAGTGATTCAAATGCCTGAACATTGGCTTGGTGAGTGTGACATTCTGGGGATTTTTTGGTATCACATTGTGGACCAGTTAGGGCTGTGAGCACTAGTGGGAGGAGAAGGGAGGAGATGGGGAGAGCTCCACCACAGGTTAGTGGGGGGGGGTTAGTGATAAATGGCTGACCCTGGGTTGGGCCCTGGCAATTTGGGTTGGGCTAGCCAGACATTGGTTATTTTTTTTTTTTTTTT
>RBNI01003892.1:0-15010 GCA_003990745.1 Jimgerdemannia flammicorona
CGACCTGCATGACGAATTCGCGGATCTCATCTCCTTCAGTGATGATGATGATGATGATGATGAAGCCCCCCTAGTCCTGAACTTTCTGCTCTAAGTTCTTTGTTACACTGGATAATGCCAGCACTGGCATTCTGAGGTGACGCGAAATTGTTCCAGCACTGGTATTCTCATGTAACACTGGATAATGCCAGCACCGGCATTTTGTTGTGATACCAAATAATGCCAGCCTTGGAACTTAGTAGTTTTAGTTATTGGAATTTATATTTAGCTTTATATCTTAGCAATCATTGAATTATATTTTGTATAAATACCCCTCTTATTTCCTCTGAAATAAAGTCAGTCAACTCAGTGCAATATACACACTTCCTTGCAAGCAATCTAAGAGATAACAAGACAGTTAAAGATAAGAAGTTTGAGGACTATAAGACTTTGGGAAGGCACTCCAATAAGAACTTGCTTATAATAACTTGAGTTAGTCTAAGAGATACACCTTGAAGAGAATCTGGCGTATTTGAAGGACTCAGTGACCACTACATGACAATAAATATAGTCTATGAGTCTGCTACTCTTGTATATAGCTATAATAATAATATTATATATATCTAAAAGTTCTCTTATGAGTATTATGACCTTATTGTTATTATCAATACAATTTATAGATACACTGAGAGAATTTACTTAATTTACCAGATTGTCAATATGACTGACATATTTGTGAATACTCTCTTAGGCTTCATTTATAAATTAAATAGCTGAGATTTCAGATAAAATTAATTTAATACAAATGCTTATAGGTGATAATTATATAAAGTCTTCTATATCTTATAAGCTATTATAGTATATATTATGAGCTTTATTTGCAAATTTGATAATATGAATACAATCTCATATAATGCTCAGTGATTATTTATAGTATCATAATCTTGAATTAGTATTTGTGACTTTATATACTCTACCAAGCTATATTTATCAAGGAGATTTATTATATAGAATATCCAAATAGTATAATCTTTTCTATTAAAGAACAGGATAAACCTCTTGGCTATATTTATATTTATAACTGAGACTGTGTTTTCTATATCTATTGAGATTATATATATCTATAGAAATGCTTATAATTGGTAAATCTGTATTACTACTTATATTGCTAGACTAATCATCTGATATTTCTAGTATAGTGTATTTTAAAGAGATATATTTATTTACTATAGCTGCTTAGCACTAGTGAAGCTTATAATTTTTATTATAAGAGAGGTATTTTATTAAAATTATGTAGATTGTATATTTTATACATTACTAATGAATGATGTAAACCTGATAAAATTGTATAAGTTATATACTAATATATTGAGTTGTTATTCCAACAAAATATAGCAATTAGAGTAGTTCTTACTTAAGAGAAATATTCAGTAGCTTACTTTTTTCAAAAGTTAAAAGAAGCAGAAACAAGATATGCTACTTATGAAAAGAGATTATTTGCCATAGTTAGAAACCTTAAAGAATAAAGACTCTTTCTGATAGAAAAATATTTTTCTGTCATTATAGATCATTAATCTCTTATCTATATTAACTTACTTTAACTAAAAGGTAAGTAAGATGGATGGAAGCTCTAGCAGATTATAAAATATTACTCTGAAAAAACAAATATAGTAACTAATGCTCTCTCAAGAATAGAACAAATAGAGCAAATAACAACTATTATAATCATAACCAATGATGTTAAGAATTAGATCAGAGAAGCCTATAATCTTACTTGCTAAGAAATTTATAAATTTTTACAAAATCCAACCAATAATTCAAAACTCAAAAAACTGACCAAGAAGTTAATCCTCAAAGAAGAGTTACTATACCATAATAAAATAAGAGCCTTAATCTTTGAAAATCAAAAACTAAGACTTTAGATTATATAAGAATACTATAATACACCTTTTGTAAAACATTATAGTTATGAAAAAAAAAACTCTTACTAATATAACTCAGAACTTTTACTAGCTAAGAATGATAGATGATATCAAGCACTTCTGTTATTTCTATGATCTATTTAAAGAAATAAGATAAGAAATCAAGTATCTCCAGAACTTCTTCAACCTCTACCAATACTTACTAGAATTTGAGATCAAATTGCTTTAAACTTTATAGTAAAACTATCCAAAACCAACTAAGGAAAGAATGCTATAGTAGTGTTTATAGATAGATCCAGTAAACAGATATATTTTGAACCTACTACTACTATAGTCACTGCACTAGAAATAGCAAAAATCTTCTTACAAACAGTTTTTAAACTATATAAATTACTCTCAGTAATAGTCTTAGATAGAGACTTTAAATTTATAAGTACTTTCTGAAAAGCATTCTTTGGAATAATAAATACTAAGTTATCATTCTCTATTATCTATTATCTACAAACTAATGGTCAGACAGAAAGAACTAACAGAACTCTCAAACAAATATTGAGAATATTCTATAGATATAAATAAGATAACTGAGACCAATATCTCCTATTGGCAGAATTTACCTATAATAATACCAAACAGTCATCTACTCAAATGATATCTTTCTTTATAAATACTGATCAATACCATAAACTCTAGCAACTATAGAAAAATTCATAGTACTTATAGCAGAAGACCTTATAGTAACTATTGGAAATATTATACAGTTAGTATAAAAAGAATTATAGAAGGCTCAGGAGCAATAAGTTAAATATGCCAACTAATATAAAAGAAAAGTTCTCTTTAAAGTAGGAGACTTAGTTCTCTTAGAAGCCTCTAATATAACTATATCAAATCAGATTAGATGCTCTAAATAAAGTCTATATCTAAAATATCTTAGACCCTACTTAGTTAAAGAAATAATATCTAATGTATTATACCAATTTGAACTTTCTCAAGTTATGAAAATATATATATATTTCATATCTCACTACTTAAGTAATATACTTCAAATCAAATTCCTAATCAAGAAATACTCCCACTACTACCAATAATAATTGAAAGATAATTAGAATATATTGTGAAACAAATATTAAACTACTGAGTTATAAAAAGAGAATAAGGAACCTCTTTAGAGTATTTAGTAAAATAGGAAGACTATTATTTACATAACTCTAACTGAGAACTAAAAAGAAACCTTACAAATATTTGGTACAATAAGAAAGAAAACTGTAATCTTGCTAATATATCACTTATATCTCCTAATCTAAGGAGAATGAATGGATGCAATAGGTCTAGATAATGTGGGCTAAAGAATATATATAATATGCTGAATTTGGAGAAGTTGAACCTCTAACTCATAGTTCTAAGATTAATCTACTATCTACTATACTACAAGATACTGATTGCTAAGATAAAATAAGTAAATATAGAAAAAAGTCATAAGAAGATTTTCATGAACCAAGACTAGTAACTTAAGGCTTGATCATAAGAATGATAATATAGATTGAGATAAAAGAAGTATAACTCCCCACACTATCAATGACTTCTGTATCCAAGAGTTCAGATAGAGTACTCCTTTCTCTGCTACCTTACCGGTCACAAGGTTTGGTAGGCAACCTTCTGAGTCCCCTTTCTCCTATTATTACCCTCTCTACCTTGGGTTGGTTTGCTATGCCTGCATGGGCATGGTGGGAGGAGGGCAATGGTGATGAGTTGTCCCTTTATCGGTGTCTGATTGGTGTCTTCTCCACTTTTTCACAGTTTTAGGTGTCTTTGGCTGTATCTGGAGTACATTCGTTTTGGTGTGGCACCTTCTTCCTTTTGCTGTCGCCAACAAGGTGCTGTCTTAGTGTATTTCAGGCTACGTAGAGAGTTGGCCAATCTTGGGTGTCAAGTGCTCAGTATAGGTTACCTGTAGGTCCTCAGTACCTATAGTGGGGCCCTCTGGCTTTGGCAAGCTTCCCGGTGAGCGTGGTTCTGGTATAGGTAACTGTTTTTTGGGTGTTGTTGGGATGGGAGGGGAGATGGCCATCACAGATAGGAGGATGGATGATAATGGTGAACCAGTGGGGTACCAGGCTGGGGGCAGTCATCGGGGCTGGGGTGGACAATATTTCAGTGGGGCCTTTTAATTGACTAGTGGGGGGTGGGGTGGTACAGGGGCTGGCATCCTGGCTGTACCTAACTGGAACCGAGAGCTGATGCGGCAATGCAATTAAGGCCCACAGGCTTGGGGAGTGGGACCTTCCTCATTTGGCAGTACCCAACTGGAACCGGGAGCTGACATGGCAATGTGATCAAGGCCCACAGACTTGGAGAGTGGGAGTGGGGTCTCTTCAGGCCCTAGCCCATGTATAAGTCCTTTGAGAAAGGTACTACATATAAGTCCTTTACTCACCTGCTTTAAATCTACTTTGCTCTCTGTTGGTTAGTTGGGGGATTTTTCTTTGTCTTGGGCTTTCTTTTGGGGTTCAGGGGGCTATTCTTTATTCAGTCCCAGTGCTGCTAGATCCGATGCATAGGTGTGCTCTCATGTGTAAATGATAATCCAGCCCTGGTGAGCAGACAAGTCTAGTCTATGTCATGGGAGTTGACGTAGCCAGTGTTCAACAGGCATAGCTGGAGCAGTGGGACTGCTGGACAATTTAGTAGTCTAGATTAATGGGGGGATATTGTTCGGTGGGTGGTAGGGGAGGGTTTTGGCCTATATATATAGTCTAGGTTCCCTTCCAATAAAAATCCGCAGGACTATGAGTCTGTTAAAAAAAAAAAAAAAAAAAAAAAAAAGGAGTTCAGATAGAGTGTCTATATTCTAATATAGCCTACCAGGTAACTAACCTAGCATAGGTTAGTACTTATCAATATGGTCTAAAGTAATAGCTGGCTCCAACTTCAACTTATATCTAGTCTATACCTAATAGTATAATAAGATAAAGCCAGAAACTTCTGGAATAATAAAAATGTACCTAGTATACAGTATGGCAAATTTTTACCAGAAGGACTTAGAATGGATCAAACCTCTGGTCTACAGACCAAAAGCCCAATGCCTTAATAGGGTGACCAACTTCTCATAAAAGATCAAGAAAAATCTAAGAACTCAACTTAAGAACCAAATTAAGACTTCTTAATTATATAGTGAAACTGAGCTCTAAATCTTAAAAAAGACTCTACTAAGACCTCAAAAAGGAAAAGAGATAAAAAATTATTATCTCAAAAATATCTTATTTAAATAAAACTCTATAAGCCCTCTAAGAAAAAAATAACAAAACTAAAAGTCAGCCTATTCTTCTCATACTACTAGTGAGAAACAAGATATAGATATTTAAGAAGATTCTATTGAAGAAAATTCTCTAGCAATAATTGATATCAGAATTACTTCTGATATATATCATTAAACATATGACTCTTTAATATATAAATTCAATATATTAGATAACTGTACTATAAGCATGCTACTTTTTGAAAAAATGAATATTTCTGAACTTTTGACCATTCAAATAACATAACAATACTATATCAAAATAAGAAAATACAATGAGGATATTGAAAACTGAGAAAGATTATTTAATAAGAATATTAAATCTTAAAGAGAGGATAATGTAATGAAATGATACCCCAATATTACAAAGGATGATATCATCAAGCTAACATTATCAGATTTATATTACCAGTAAGATTACATGCTAGAAAAATCAAGAATATTAATGAAATTATAATAATTTTACTCTAATTTTAGCCAATAGTTAGTCAATATTAAGAGGCCTTCAAAATATATAAATACTCTCAGAGAAATAACTCAAGAACTTTTAGAATTCACAGAATATTGAATAAAAGAACAATTAAGACTTAAGTCTATAATATGTATATAGATAAGTCTCAGAATAATCTTCAATAGAAAGACTATATCTAAATTAGATATCCTGAACTCTATAAATACTTAAACTCTAAAAAATCTAAATATAATTCTCAGAACCAGACTATATCTAAAAAGAATATACTAAAGAACTTAGACTTTAAAGAATTAAAGTCTGTGATTGTCAAATTGTTATCCAAGTCTACCAGAAAGAGACTAGATCAATTAGAAGTATAACAGATAGTATTTAGATATATATTTTTTTTTTTTTTTTTAATAGACTCAATGTTCCACAGATTTTTATTGGAAGGAAACCTAGACTATATAGGCCAAAACCCTCCTCCACTACTCATCAAGCACTGCCCCCCTATTAATCTAGACTAGCTATTGTCCAGCAGCTCAACCATGCCAGGCATAGTAGGGCCTATATTGGCCTACACCTTATTTTGTACACCATCATAAGAGGGTTACTTGTTAGGATAACTATTACATAGTTCTGGAAGGGTTTTCTGGAAGTTCTGGATATTCTAGAAGACTGTTTTCTTATGGTCAGGATTAATTTCATATGGAGTATGTCCTCTACACTTATTGATTTTAAGATCAGATTGATGTCTCAACCAAAGTCCTTTTTTGGACTAGTTCTGGATGTTCAGGATTTTCTATATTTCAGAAAGTTTAAGAAACTAAGACCAGCTTAGTTGAATTAGCATATTGCTGCAGACAATACCCAATTAGGAAATTTCATGATGGAGTTAGGAGTGGGACCTAATGAGGAATGAATTTACTTAAGAGTAGTTTGTGGGTTATTAAATAGATTTATTCACTATTCATGATATTGCTATACTAGGAGTAGTTATGTAAAGGGATATTGTGGGGAAGTACTCAGAAGTTGTGTTCAAGTTGTTCAAGTATTCAAGTCTGAGATTCTGAGGTCTGGGAGAGGAGATATTTATACTAGTGAGGGGCTATCTGGACTATGCTGAATATGGATGTAGCACTTAGTGCCTTGCTGAGTTGGAATACAGTCATGTAGTATAAGTGTGATCTGACATATCAAGAGATCATCTGACTACTGAGTCAGTTCACAGTCATATCATACAAGGCTAATCTAACTATACTATGACTACTAAGCTATCTATAGATTTAGATACTATCTGGGTAGTTTTCGATGACATCACTATCAATGATATCATCTCTGATGAAGTAGTTGTCTAGGAAGAGTTGTTTGTAGACTAATTCTCTCTATTCACTAAGGTAATAATACATTGGGACTTCATCACTGTCTTATAGGATAGTATCATCTATCTCATATGCTGAGTATGGAGTTGGTGGGCAAAGGAGTGGTACATTATCTTTGCTTTCATCAGATTCACTATCTGTATATCTTCTATAGGTTATGACACTATGAGTTGCAGGGTTGTAGTAAGCTGACAGCTGTGGTTTATATCACTTATACTTAGGTGGTGGGGTGGTTGGTTTAATCTCGAGAGTTGTCTAAAAATATAGATTGTGTTCTCCAGTTTCTTCATTATAGTTGAAGTAATTGGGAGTGAATGTGGGTTGGTATTTATACCAGTAGCCATTGTTCCAATAGGTCTCATAGGGAGTTATGAACTATTGTAAGTTTATTAGCAGTGTTGGTAGAGTGATCAGGATTGGCAGAGATTCTTGACTTGAGGTTATATTGATATCAAAGGGATCATTATCTTCTGCTTCATCTTCATCAAATCAGATTATGTCATAGATGTCCTTCATGATATATCTGACTTGAGGTATTTGCAGAATATAGTTGTCAGGGTGTGGAAAGGTTCTGTCTGTGGTCTGAACATACTCAATATACTTGTGGTTGAGTTCTTATATCATGTTGTCGATTTGGCCATAGGACAGGGTAGTAACCATTTCAGCAGTAATAACTCAGAGGTGGAGAATAAAGGTGCTATACTTATAGAAGAGTTCTCAGTGTTTGTGGGCAATGAGTTTCTGGTGTTGAGACATCTGGATAATATCTGTATCATGGTGGTGTTTGACCATATCTTCTAAGAGACAGCCAATCTAGTAGTAGCTTGAGATTTGTCTGATTCAGTGGATCTCACTAAGTATGTTCAGGGTATTCCATCAGGATTTCATGAAGTAGAGGGGTGCTAGACTATAGATATTCATGAGGGGCAGAGGGGGTGTGGCTCAGTTAACAATGGCATTCCAAATGTCAGCATGGATGTAGTTATAGATCTCAGTGGTCATATTTGTATATGTTCAGGAGTTGGAGTTGTTTGTTTTGGTTCTCTGTTTTGACATGTCTTAGTGCTTGGTATATATGTGTTTGGTCCTGATTGATAAGATTCTGTTTGTGTAAATCTTGTGTTCTGTGACTTTGTGTTGACTCAGCTTTATGTGCTGTGACTTTGGTTTGACTCAGCTTTGTGATTGAGCAGATGATTTCCAGATTTGTTCAGCTGTTATGTGTGATTTTGGTGGCTTGTTCAGAGGGTAATATGTGATTTCAGTAACTTGGAGGTTGTGTACTTACAACTCTCCCCTTCTTAGCTTTTGATGTCCTTATTGGGGCCTTCTAATTTGGTCTAGTGTTATTATACTATTTGGGAGGTCAAAAGTTTGATAAAGTCCATTTTTCTCAGAAAGTGACATATAGTACAGTTGTCTAATACATTAGATTTATATATTAAAAGGTCATGTGTTTGATGCCATGTACCAGAAGTGATTCTGATATCATTCACTGCTGGAGAATTCTCTCTAAGGAATCTTCTTAAATATCTATGTCTCATTTTCCATCAGTAATACAGGGAGAATAGGCTTGCTTTCAGTTTTACTATTTTTTCCAGAGGGTTGGTATTCTTTTGTCTTGGCTTTGCTGAGTTCTTGATTTTTTGTTTGTAATAATTATAATGTTCAGGAGGGTAATATATAGTATGTACTGATAGTTATTGGGTATTCAGTTTTAGTTGTTCAAGGAATTATATTCCTGAACTAAGTCAGTTGCATTCTGAAGATTGGTCTTGGGTTCCCATGTTGCATCATTGGGTAATCTTTCTATTTGACAAGGTACTCTGGGTGGTTCTTGTGGCCACATTTGTTGAGGATTTGTTTGACTTTGTATTCTTCTTGATCATTAATAATGACAGATACAGGTGGTTCAGTGGTTCGGTTTGGGAATAGCTTGTTATCATTTTCATTATATTGCTTGAGATGTTGGACATTAAAGACTAGGTAGACCTTAATGGTGTCTGGTAGCACTAATTTATAGGAGGTCAGAGAGACTTGTGCAATAACTTTGAATGGTCCAATAAACTTGCTGTTCAGCTTTATAGATGGTCTGTGCTTGAGGTTGTCAACTCAGTATCCTCGGATGTCCAGTAGAACTTTTTCTCCAATGTCAAAAGTTTCTTCTCGGTAGTGCTGGTTAATATACTATAACTGTTGTTCTTGAGCTTGCAATAAATTCTCAATTGCGATCTGGCTTAGATTGCACATTTGGAGCAAGAATTCTTCAACAGCTTCAACTATAGAGGGTTCATCAGTAGTTTGGATAAATGTCAAAGGGGTGTTTGGGTTTTGTCCAGTGTTGGTGAAGAATGAGATCATTCCAAGAGAGGCTTACTTGCTATTGTTATAGGCAAACTCAACTACAGTAAGATATTTATGCCAATTGTCTTGTCTGTAGGAAATATAGTTCCTCAGCTCTCTCCAGTAACATTCAGGTGACACAAACTTCAGACAACACTTTCGACAATGTCTTCAAGTATTGGTGTTATCAACATAGCGAGCAACATGCATTCTGGTGAGTGTACTGAGCAGGGGGGCCCCAGTGCCTTTGACTGGCAATATGTAGGGGGGGTCAAGATGCTGGTATTGGCATGCTGAGTGCTTTGATGAGGGGATATGAGGCTGAGGGTGGTGGCAGAGGAGGTACAAGACCACATGGGGGAGGGAGGATGACCTTCGCAGATAAAGTCAGGATGGGAAAGCAGGCAATAGGGCTAGATGGCTGGCTGGAGCTGGGGAAGGTGTCTGCTATCACGAGTGACAAGGAGGTCTCTCCACTGGGAGGTCAGTGTAGTGGGGCTGGAGGTGTAGTGGCTGAGATGGTGACTGCTGATGGTGGTGTGATGGGCAATCTGGAAAAAAATCCAGATGTAATGGCTGATGGGGGACCTGGACATGGGAGTGGCGCGAGACCTGGGGACCTGGCTGATGGTGTGACAGGCCTCGTGGTGGCCCCATTACTCAAAAAATCTAGATCAGAATTCGCTGTCACACTGTGCTTCTATGGCTTGGCAGTGACAGTGAAGATGGTGCTGGGGCTGCTGGCTAGTGAGGTGAAGGGTGTGGCCTTGGTTAAGTTCTTGAAGAAGCTGGAGGCAGTCAAGGTGAGGTTTGAAGAGGAGGGTTTGCTACTAGAGGTAGTGGAGAAGGGTGTGGTGGTTGGAGGGATTTTGGTGTCAATGGTAAGGTGTATGTATTGGGATCCCCAAGTGGTTTATCTGGTGATTGCAGATATGCTGACGGTGAAGAAGGAGGAGGTGAGGAAGCTGGTCATAGATGTGGTGAAGGAGTATAGCAAGGTAGTTGACATTGGGTTCTGGGTATAGGAGGAGACTGAGCTCAGGACAGGAGATGTAGATGTCCAGTTGAGACTGTTTGGGATGGAGAATACCAGGAAGGCTAGGGACTGGCCGGTGGTGCTGAAGTGGGGCCCAGTGGAGTACAAGGTATCAAGGGTGAAGGGGTCAGAGGAAGATGAGGAGGACCTGCTGGAGGCACTTGGACCTAGCCGGGGCTGTGGAGAGGAGGCAAAGGGCTTGGAGGGCTTATGAGGCTAGGACAGTAGTGGAGGTGATTGAAGGCAAGAAGGTGCAAATGAACAAGGTGCTCTGGGAGAAGGCAAAGGGGAGACAGCTGCAGAAGGATTTGCTGGCCAGTTTGGATGGGGGTCAGAAGGCAGGAGCTATGGAGGAGGGCACTGGAGCAAGTGCTAGCATCTGGGTGGAGGCTGAGCAGCAAGGGGGGAAGATGAAGGAGAGTGGGGGACAGGGGCCAGAGGAGGTGGTAGTAGACATGGTGATGGCAGATAAAAATCAGATCCAGTATGGTGTTCCCGAGGTAGGAGAGGGGGAGTTGGAGGATGTGTCAGAGGATGGTTGAGATGAGTCTGTGCAAACTGAGGAGAGGAAGGAGGGAGAGGCAGATTTGGCACAGGTAGTGGAGGTAGTTGGGGGGGAGAAGTGGCTGTTGAGGGTGCTGCAAAATGTGGCAGCTGAGGAACTGGGAGAGATCGATTTCTGGGTGATCAGTGAGGACTTCTGGGGGTGAGTGCTGTGAGGGGAGGAGGTCATGAGGAAGTTGAGAGATGAGATGATGGCAGCTCTTCTGGAGGTGGAGGAGTATGAGGTTACTGAGGCAAGGGAGGCAACACTCTTGGGTATTGCCAACAAAAGGGCAGCTTATCTGTGGGGGCTGCAGAAGGGACTGGCAAAGTGGCAGGTGGTGTGCGAGGAGCACCAGACATCAATGGAGATGGTGGATGGTGAGGACTGTGTGAAATTGTTGGCAGCTCTGGACGAACAGCAAAATGTGGAAAATGAGATTGCGGCAGAACATAACCTGGATCTGACTGGAGAGGAAGTGAGCATGGAATTGTAGATGTGGAGATATTAACACTCTCAAATACTTCACTATGAATAGTACAACCAACATTTTTTCTATGAACATCAATGGGCTTAGGGGGACTGGGAGGTGATGTATGATTTTTGGATGGCTGAAGAAACTGGAGGCGGATTTCTTCTTACTTCAAGATGTATGGTGTGAGGGGGAGGAAGATGGCCTGGAATGGACAAGAGAGTGGGGTGGGGTGGCAGTTTGGTAGGGTAAAGTGGGAATCCTGGTTAGGAAGAGGAAAGGGGACATTGCAGATACTGGACATTGGGGTAGTAGATTAGTGTGGGGGATATGGCGGAGGCCTGAATGGAACTCAATTGTGGTGGGATCTTGTTATTACCTGGCTGAGAGGGGACCTGAGTGGTGTGGATTGGAGATCTGCAGGATTCTGGGCTCTTGGTTGAGGCTGAGGTGGATTGTCTGGGGGGTGATTTTAATATGGTACAGGAGAGTAGGCTTGACAGAACTGATGGGAGATGGTATGGCAGGAAGGAGTGGGGGATTGGAGGACTGGGAAGAGGTAGAGAGACTCAGCTCACTGGTGGATGCCATGCGACTTCAAGATGGGAATCAATGTCTATATACTCACTGGGTAGGAGGACTTGGTACTAGGATTGATTGGATTCTGACTGCTGAGTATTGGGGTAATACAGTTTGGGAGATGATGGAGATTGAGTAGTGCCCTTGGTCAGATCACTGGGGTATTCGGGGAGGCAGAAGGTTTGGAGGGAGCGGAGAGGGGCCAGGATATTGGTGTCTGAACTCTTTGCTGCTGGATGAGATGGACCTGTGGAATGTGTGGGTGGTGGTGGTATGATCCAAGGTTAATAATTGGAGGAGAGCTGGGATGAGGATTGGAGATAGGTGGTATAGACTGAAATTCGAAGCTCAGAGATACTGGGGAGAAGTGGGGAAGGAGCAAGGTGCTCAGCAGAGGAGACAAGTCCGATGGGCATCTAGGAGACTAGAAAGACTACTTCTGAATTGGGCTGGGCTACTGGAGGAGGAGGAGGTATTGGACTGGAAGGCTAAGCAGGCTAAGCTGGAAGTGGTAGAGCTGTAGGATTTATTGAGGAAGGAGGAAGCAGTGCAGGCTTAGGCCATGGTAGCAAGGCTACGGTGGCAGAGATTAGAAGAAGGAGAAAGGCCCACAAGGTTTTTGTCCCATCTCCTTCATGCTAGGGGAGCAAGACACTGGTGGGAAGGAGTCCTTAATGAGGAGGGAGAGATGGTATTAGGTGTGCAGGGGATCCTTGGCCAGCTGAGCGCCTACTGGAGTAATCTCTGGAGTAAAGAGGAGGGAGGGGAGGTGGTGCAGGACATTGAGCGGCATCTGGAAGAGTGGTACCCGAATCCTGCAGCAGGGTTGGGGGATCTTGGCCAACCAGTTTTGGGAGAGGAGATCCTTTGAGTTCTGGTATCAATAACCCTGGGAATGGCACCTGGGGAGGATGGTTTGCCTTGGGACTTTTGGAAATGTATGGCATCAGTAGAGGAGGCTCTGGAGGAGATGTCACTGATATGTGATGTGGTCATCAGTACTGGGGAGTGGATTGGAGGGCAGTAGTTGGGGTTGGTGTCCCTGCTGTACAAGGACAAAGAGCGTAAGGAGGACTGGAAGAACTGGAGGCCAATTATGCTGCTGGATATGAACTGCAAGCTGGTCACCAAAATCCTGGTGGTGAGGCTGCAGGGTGTGGCTCAACAGGTGCTAGGGAAGGAGCAGCAAGGCTTTGTGGGGGGCCAACTGATCCGGGATGGCATGGTATGGGTTCATGGTGTCATTGAAAGTGCTCGGGCTGCAGGTGTGGATGGCTGCTTGGTCTTTCTGGACCAGGAGAAGGCCTATGATAGGGTCTAGAGAGTATGGTTAGAGAAGGTACTGGAGTGCATTGGGGTACCAGTGGGCATTTGTCAGTCACTCATTGGATTACTGGAAGGGAGTAGAGCTGCGATTCTGGTAAATGGACACAGGGGGACTTCTTTCCCCTTGGGGAGGGGGGTGCCTCAGGGGGATCCGCTGTCACCTATTCTTTATGCCTTCGCCCTGGAGCCTTTGTTGGATCAGATCCAGCACAGAGTTGGTAGACTGAATATCTTGGGCATCAATTGGAAGGTGGGGGCCTTTGCAGATAATATGGTGATTGAGTTGGGCTTGGTGGCAGATGTGGCTATGCTCAAGGAGACAGTTGAGTGGTATGAGAGGTGTTCTGGGGCAAAACTCAACTGGCACAAGTGTGAGACAATAGTCCTTGGGGAAGGAGTCATAGGTGGGGATGTCATTGGAACAATTGTCCTGGCTGGAGGAGTGGTATGGTACTTGGGTATCTATTTCTCAGTGTATGGCTCTTTACTTCCCAAGGAGTGGTGGGAGCGCAAGCTGGTAGAATGGGAGAAAGTACTGATAAGTTGGGGTGGTAGACAGGTGTCGCTGGCAGGAAGAGTAACTGTTCTGAATGTGTACTGGATGTCGAAGCTTTGGTATCTGGGCTACCATTTGGACTTCTCTAAGTGAGTGGTTAAAAAGCTTCTCAAGTTGGCCCACTCTTGGCTCTGGGCTGGACACTGGAGTCAGATTGGTTGGAAGATACTAGTACTTTCTGTGGATCACAGAGGACTTGGCCTGATAGACTTTCCCAAGAGGCTACTCTGCTTGAGGGCATGGTGGATGAAGAGGGCCAGTGAGTTGAGAGGAGAAGAATGGGTGCCCCTTATGCAGCGTTTGTGGGAGGCAAGGGTGTCACTAAGGGGTAGCTCAGGTGATCTACTGTTCTTGGTGGCCTTGGATGGTAGCCAGAGGATGAGATACAAAGAATTCTGGTGGGGAGTGGTAGATGGGGCCCATTGCATTGAGATCTGTTGGCAAGGTACTGAAGGAGATGAGGACTGGGGTCTAGCGATGTGGAGGTGGGATAGGCTCTTATTGGGAGGGAATCTGGTCGAGAACTTCCACTTAGAGGAGGGCATGGAGTGCCTTAGGGGTCTGGGGCAGAACCTTTGGCCGGAGACCTGGCAGGGGGCTGGGATCGGAGAGAGATAGAACTGAGCAGATATCTGGTCATGGATCAAGGTTGTATCGAGGTGGCTCCTGCCAAAACTCTGGATAGCATGGTGGAGGCTGTTGCATCAAAATGTGATGCTAAACTTTAGGGCAGGCCATCTGGTGGATGGTGGGGTCTTTGATTATGAGGAGTGTTATAATGTAGGGCAGGAGGGAGGGGTGGTGCAGACTCCTGAACATTGGCTGGGGGAGTGCAAGAGTTTGGAGAACTTTTGGAAGGTAGTTGGGGAGAGGTTGGGAGTATCGGCACCTGACCCTGAGGTGGGTGGGTGGTGGGCAGCACTGTAGTCAAGACTGGTGGGGGGGGTGGGGAATGAGTAGCTGACAGTTGGTTGGGCCATTGCAATATGGGTGGGGCTCATGGAATACTGGCGGAGCATCTTTGAGGTGGGCCCCTGGCGGCCAGTGAGACTGAGGGTAGTGAGGTGGGAGGAGCTGATGCTCGAGCTCTTCAAGGTATGGTGGATTGGTTGGGGCCCCAAGGGGGGG
>RBNI01003893.1:0-15006 GCA_003990745.1 Jimgerdemannia flammicorona
TTGAAAGAGAACCTAGACTATATAGGCCAAAACCCTCCCCCACCACCCACCAAGCACTGCCCCCCCATTAACCTAGGCTAGCTATTGTTCAGCAGCTCGACCATGCCAAGTACAGTAGGGCCAATGGTGGCCCACACCTCATTCTGCACACCATACTCTCCCTACTATCAGGGGAAACCCAACTATATGCCAATGACTGAAAGCACACATCCAAGAACCCAATGTATGTACAAGGCCATGCCTGAGCCGAATAGAATAGCTCCTATCACTCTAAAGAGAATGATAGGCAAAGAAAAAACCCTCATCAAAGTACAATACAGTGGGTAGGGCCTGGTTCTCTCAGTCAAGATGAGTAAAGGGCTTATACATGAGGCAGGAGGAGACCCCCAATACTCCACTACTCAAGCCTGCAGGTCTCGATTACATTACTGTGTCAGCTCTCAGTTCTAGTTGAGTATAGCCAAGATGCCTGAAATGGGTAGCCTTGGGCCCCCCAACCTCCTCTGATGACTGGGGTCTAACCTGCCAACCTGCTAAAAGAAGCTGAGAGTGACACCTACTACCTAACCATGCCACACCAATCAAAAGGCCCCACCAAAGCAGCACCTGCCCCAGTCCTGACGACTGCCCCCAGCCTGGTACTCTACTGGTTCACTGTTATCACCCTTCCTCCTATCTGTGATGGCTATCTCCCCTCTCATCCCAACAACACCCAAAAAGCAGTCACCTATACCAGAACTGCACTCACCGGGAAGCTTGCCAAAGCCAGAGGGCCTCACTATAGGCACCAAGAACCTGCAGGTAACCTATACTGAGCACTTGACACCCAAGGTCGGCTGACTCCCTATGTAGCCTGAGATATACTGAGACAACACCTTATTGGTGACAGTAAAAGGAAGAAGGCACTGCACCAAAATGAATACACTCCAGATACAGCCGAAGGCACCAGAAACCGCAAAAAAGTAGAGAAGACACTGATCCAACACTGATAAAGGGGCAACTCATTACCATTGCCTCCCTCCCACTGTCCTGCAACAGGTACAGCAAACCAACCTGAGGTAGAGGGGGTAATAATTGTGGAAAGTGGACTCAGAAGGTTGCCTACCAAACTATTGTGACCAGTAAGGTAGCAGAGAAAGGGACATACTAACATTTCCTTCTCATGAGTTGTATAGTTAATTTTAGCATTATTGAACTTTTGAGAGTGATAGACAACAGGGTGTCCTTCTTGTATGAGTACTGCTCCAAGAGCTAGGTCAGAGGCATCAGTAGTAACTTTGTATAGTAGGACAGAGTTCAGCACCTTTCTCTGCTACAATTCACATTACACACACTTTTATAACATACTTTCAAGTTGTTTATTAGAGAAAGGTATTAAGGCAATATCAACCAGCAAGCAAGCCAATGCATATACTAGGTCAGGTGGACCTGAGGCCTTCAACTGACAGCATGTCAGATGAGGGTATAGACTGTGAATGGGGTCTTTCAGTGGTCTGAGTGGGCAGGGCAGCTCAGGTAGTAGAAGTAGCACTAGTAGTGAGGCTGAAGGGTAGGCAGGGAGGAGCTTTACAGATATGCTGAGGGATGGTGGTTGGCCAGTGGGGACTTGAAGTGGGTAGGTAGGAGAGAAGGAGAAGTAGAAGGTTGGAGAAGCTAGAGGAGCTGGAGGTGCTGGACCTCAGCTGGTGAGTGGTAGGGCTGGTGGGGTGGCTGCTGGGGGTAGCAACAAGACTGCTGATGGTGGCATGACTGGGAATCTGAAAAAAAATCCAGATGTGACTGCTGATAGTAGGGCTGGGCAGATGGACCTAAAGTAGAAGGGGGATCTAGCTGATGGTGTGATGGGGCTAGTGGTAGCACTGTTACTCAAGAAGTCAATTTCAGAGTTTACAGCTACCTTATACTTTTGGGGCTTAGCAGTGACTGCAAAGATAGTCCTGGGGCTTGTCTCATAGCAGGTGGCTAGGGTAGTCTCGGTGAAGTTCCTAAAGGGGCTGGAGGGGATTGAGGTGGGCTTTGAGGAGGCAGGCCTACTGGATGAGGTGCTGAAGTCTAGAGTGGTGGTTGGGGAAGTGGTGGTCTCAATGGTGTGCTATCTGAGGTGGGACCCCAGAGTGGTATAGCTGTTAGTGAAGGGGGTGTCTATAGTGATGAAGGAGAAGACTAGGAGGAGGGTAGAGGAGATGATGATGGAGTATAGTGATGTGGTGGATATTAGCTTCCAGGTGTGGGAGGGGACCTCTATCAGAAAAGTGATATGGATGTTAGGATTAGATTAGCTGGAAGAGAAGCTATGGAGAAGATGAGCAACTGGCCCTTGGTATTGATGTGGAGAGCTTTTGTCTGTAGAGTATCAAGAGTGAGAGGGAGTGAAGAGGAGGAGAAAGACTTGTTGGAGGCTCTAGAGGAGTTAAGTGATGCAGTTGAGTAGAGGGTATAGACCTGAAAATTGTATGAGGAGTTGATGTATCTGGAGATTGTTAATAGAAAGCATGTCCACACTGACAAGAGATAGTGGGAGAGGGCTCAAGGGTACAGGAGGCAGAGGGAGTTGCTAGTAAGCATAGATGAAGAGACTAAGTTGAAGATGGGAGACCCTAAGAAGTCTGGGGGAGTGGAGATAAGTATCTGGGCTAGCAAGGGTGGAGGTAATAGGGAGAAGGGCCTGGAAGGGGCTGCAAAGGCACCACTCAAGAATCCATTTGCTGATGGTACTTTTGAGTTCTGGGATCCAGTTATGGATGATACTCCTCCTCTGATCAGGCAGGGCCCAACTGTAAGGGGTTGGGCAGTGGAGGACAAGCTGATGTGAAGTGCTCAGCAGGTGCACTTTGGGGTTCCTGATGTGGCAAAAGGTGGACAGGTGGTGGCTGTTGGCAAGGATGAGCTGGTAGATGTCCCTGAGGAGGAATGAGATGAGACTGCCAGTATAGGGGCAGATACCATGATGCTGAATGCAGGAAGGCCAGGGATGCCAGGAGGGAAGGAGGTGGGGAACCTACTGTGGATGAGCAAGGTGATGGATAACTTCATAGCTGAGGAGTTGGGGGAAGTAGATCTGTGAGTGATGAGTGAGGAGCATTGGGCAGGGATTTTGTATGAAGAAGGGGTGGTGGGGGTACTGAAGGCAGATATTCTTGCAATTTTCCTGAAGGAGGAAGGATATAAGGTTGATAAGGTGAGGGAAACAGAGCTGGCAGTTGTTGCTAGTGAGCAGACTACCTACTGTTGGGCAGAGCAGTATGGTTTGCAGCTCTGGCAGAAGGCATATCTGGAGTATTGTGAGGACTTTAAGAAAAAGGAGGATGGGGTGATGGCTGAACTTCTGGAAGGGTTGGAAGTGTAGACAGCTGAGAAAAAGGTGCTGGCTGCAGAACATAACTTGGACTTGGCACAGGAGAAGTTGAATGCAGATTTGTAAAGGCTGGAATTGATATTTAACATTATTCCTAATGAACAGTACAACTAACATTTTTTCTCTGAATGTGAATAGATTGCGGGGTACTGGGTAGTACAAGAACATTTTTACTTTGCTTAAAAGATTGGAGGCTGATCTCTTTTTACTGTAGGATGTATGGTGTGAGGATGCAGGAGATTAAGTAGAGTAGACTAGAGAATGGGGAGGAGCTACTGCATGGGTTGGTAAGATGGTGATTCTGGTGAGGAAGGGTAGAAGAGATTTGGGCAGAATCAGAGACTGGGGTGATTGATTGGTCTGGGGAGAATAGCTTAGGCCAGGTTGGGAATCAGTGAAGGTTGGCTCTTGCTACTATCCTGCAGTTAGGAGTGAGTAGATTGAGTGGATTAAGGATCTTTTGGAGGAAGGCATTCTCTTGGAGGAAGATATTGATATTCTGGGCAGTGACTTTAATATGGTATGGAATCTGCAGCTAGATAGAACTGATGGAGAGAGAAGTGTGGGTAGGAGGAGTGGTGGTCTGGATAAGTGAGAGGAGGCAGAGAACCTTAGCTCCTTAGGAGACATGGGTAGAACATGTTGGGCAACCAGAGGGTCTATATGCACTGGGTGAATGGGCTGGGAATGAGAATTGATTGGATTCTAATGGCTGACTGTTGGGGAGTTGATGTTTGGCAGACTCTAGAGGTGGAGTGGTGTCTGTGGTCTGATTACTGGGGGCTGTTGGGACAGAGACAGTTTGGGGGGAGTGGAGATGGACCTGGACATTAGTGCCTTAACTCCTCTCTACTGGCTGAGAAGGAGTTATGGGACCCATGGGTGGAGGAGATCCAGAGGAAGATCACTTACTGGATACATGAGGGTTCATCTGTGGGTGACCATTGAATGAGGCTGAAGGAGGCTGCAAGGATATATTAGAGAGGTACTGGTAAGGAGGCTGGGAGGCTGGGAGGCAGAGAAGAAAGCGAGTGAGGAGTGCTTCTAACAGGCTGAGTAGATTGCAGATAGAATGGGCTGATTTGCTTTCTTCTGAAGGGGTGGAGGATTGGAGGTTGGAGAGGGCAAAATTGGAGGTAGTAGAGTTGCAAAGCATATTGAGAGAAGAGGAGGAAATTTGTTTGAAAGACATGGCTACCAGACTATAGTGGCAGGGACTTGAGGAGAGTGAGCAGCCTACTAGATACTTGTCTAGGCTTCTTCAAGCTAGGAGGGTGCAATATTGTTAGGATAGGGTCTTGGATACCAAGGGAAAAATGGTGTATGGCATGCAACAGATTTTGGGAGTATTGAAGGAGAGATGGAGGAGTCTGTGGAGTGAGGAGGAAGAGAGAGCAGATGAAAGAGCAATTGGTGATATGCTGGAGGAGTGGGATCTGCTATAGGTAGAGGGACTTAGTGACTTGATTGTATCAGTCCAAGAGGAGGAGATCCAGAGAGTCCTTGCAGCAACCAAGCTGGAGACTGCACCAGAGGAAGATGAGCTGCCTTGGGACTTCTGGAAGAAGATAGCAAAGGTCCCTGGAGTGTTGGGAGAGATGGCTGCTCTCTGTGACCATGTTCTTCTAAATGAGAAGTGGGTTGGTGAGCAGGACTTAGGGCTGGTGGCCTTGTTGTATAAAGATAAGGGGAGGAGGGAGGATTGGAAGAACTGGAGGCTGATCATGCTTCTGGATATAGACAGGAAGATGGTGACTAAGGTCATTGTTGCAAGATTACAGAAGATTGCCCAACAGGTGCTGGGAGAGGAGCAGCAGGACTTTGTTAGAGGCAGGCTTATAAGAGATGAGACTGCCTAAGTTCATGGTATCATTGAAGGAGCAAGGGCTTGTGGATTGGATGGGAGACTGGTCTTTTTGGACCAGAAGAAGGCCTGTGACTATGTTTGGCAAATGTGGCTTGGTAAGGTACTAGATAGAATTGGTGTTCTCCCACAATTTCAAGCATCTATGTTGAATCTGTTAAAGGAAAGTGATGTGTAATGGTCACCAGAGTCTGGCATTCTCCTTGAGGAGAGGCATTCCTCAGAGAGACCCATTGTCTTCTATCCTCTATGCTCTTTCATTAGAACCTTTGATGGATAGGATACAGCAGAAGGTGGTAGGGCTCTCGGTATATGGTGTGGTGTAGAAGATGGGGGCCTTTGTAGATGATATAATAGTCAGTCTTGGCTCAGTGACAGATGTGGCAGTACTTCAGGAGATAGTGGATTAGTACGAGGCACACTCTGGAGTGAAGCTCAACTGGCATAAGTGTGAGACAATGGTGCTGAGGAATAGTCTAGTGAGAGAGGACATCATTGGAACAATTGTCTCTACAGGAGAGGTAGTGCAGTATCTGGGCATCTTTTTCTTGGTATATGGTTCTGTCTTGCCATAAGTGTGGTAGGAGAGGAGGGTAGCCATTTGGGGGAAGGCTCTGAGGGGTTGGGGAGGTTGCCACATCTCCCTAGTAGGCCGGGTATCAATTCTGAATGTCTACTGATTTCCCAAGCTGTGGTATGTTGCTTATCATTTGGACTTTCCAGCTTGGGTAGTGAAAAGACTAATGAAACTGGCTAGGAATTGGATTTGGGTAAGAGGGCAGTCCTAGATCGGTTGGAACACTCTGGCAATACTGATGATTCAGAGAGGGCTAGGACTAGTGGACCTTTCTAAGCAGCTGCATTATCTGTAAGCTTGGTGGTTGAAAAGAGTGGTGAAATTGTAGGGAGGGGGCTGGGTACCTCTGATGCAGAAGGTGTGGAAGATGAGATTCTCCCCATGAGGATCCTTAGGTATTTTATTATCTCTAGTGGATCTGGATAGAAGCCGATGGCTTTGGTATAAGGGCTTCTAGTGGAGAGTGATAGATAGAGCATACCGGATAAGCCTGTGCTGGCGAAGCAATAAGGGGGAGATACTGTAGGGCCCAGCTATGTAGCAGTAGAACCAACTACTTCTGGGGGCATAGAGTGCTGAGGTGCAGAGGTGGCTTCCTCCAAAGTTCTGGATGGTATGGTGGAAGATGTTGTAGAGGAATATTATATTGAATTTCCACACTGGCCATTTGGTGAATGGTGGTCAATTCAATTGTGAGGAGTGTTATAATGTTGGGCAAGTTGGGGTTTTTATGCAGATGCTGGAACATTGGCTGAGAGAGTGTGAGGTGCTGGGGGACTTTTGGTTAGCAGTTGGGGCTAGGTTGGGTGTGGAGAGGAGGCCAGATGGAGAGAGAGGGTGGTGGGAGGATCTGAAATCTAGGTTGATGAGAGGTGTGGACAATGGATGGCTCACTGTAGAATGGATTTTAGCTGTATGGGTAGGGCTGGCTAGACATTGGCTCTTTGTTTTTGAGGAAGGGTAGCAGTTGAGTATATAGGAGAAGTTATTGAGATGGGAGGGGTTGGTGGGAGATCTGTTGACTGGGTGGTGGATTGGTTGGGGGCCCCAGAGTGGGCAACATTATCAGTTGGTAGAAGGGATCTGTGGACAGAGTGGTGGACAGGTGGCAATGGTGAATAGCAAAGTGGTCTTTCATTGTGAGGAAGTGGGGGGGAGAGAGGTGGGGGTCTCCCTAGGGAGATCAGGTAAGAGTGGACACAGTGTATTATATAGAGAATAGATAAAGTATTAATAAAGACAGAAGTCCAAGTAACTATAAAAAAAAAAAAAAAAAAAAGGTAGAGTAGGGTTTGCCACTTGAAGTACTGGAGTGGTTATCAAGACATCCTTTAGTACTTGAAAGGCAGTATCTTGCTCAGGTCCCCAATTTACAAGATTGTTAAAGTTTTTTTCTTATTTCATGGTCCAGGGCTATTCTTCTTTCTTGCTGTACTTAGTTATTTAGATAAGGGCAGTAGTGATCTTAGCAAAGTTAGCAACAAATTGTCTGCAATAGTTTGCTAATCCCAGGAATGACTGGAGGTCTTTCAGCTTCTTGGGTCTGGGCCAATCCTTAATTGTCAAGATTTTGCTAGGGTCTACTTTGATTCCATTCAGCATGACAATGTGTCTAAGAAATTGGATTTCTTTTAGGAGAAATTCGCATTTGCTAAGTTTTGTAAAGAGTCAGTTTTCTTGGAGTTTCAGTAGTACTAGTTCAAGGTGTTCAAGATGTTCCTCTAGGGTTTTGCTGAAGACTAGAATGTCATTGATGTAGACAACAATAAATTTGTCCAGATACAGGTGCAGAATAGTGTTTATCAGGGTCTAGAAGGTTGCTGGAGCATTGGTTAAGCCAAAAGGCATAACCAGGAACTCAAAGTGTCCATAGCAAGTTCGGAAGGCTGTCTTATAGATGTCTTCTTCTTTCATAGCAATTTGTCAGTAATCATTTCACAGGTCAAAAGAGCTCATAAATTGTGGATTGGTGAGCCTATTGAATATTTCATCAATTCTGAGTAGTGGGTAACAGTTCTTAATGGTCTATTCATTGAGGTCATGGTAATCAATACACATTTACAGATCTTCTCCTTTCTTTACAATAAAGATAACTAGTGCACTATAGGGTAATATACTGGGTCTGATGAATCCTTGTTCTAGGAGTTTGTCAATTTCTTTTTTGAGTGTATTAATTTCTCTTGGAGATGTGGTAGATTGACTTGAAGGCTGGCTTGATATCTAGAATAGTTTTGATAGTATGGTCTACTGCTCATTTAGAAGATAGACCTTTTGGGAGTTTCTTTGGAAATATATCTCAGAATTTTTGGAGTAGGGGTGTAACACAGCTGTTAACTTTGAAAAAGTCTTCTTCAAAGTTGTTGGTTTCTTCTTTAGGTGGGTGGATGGAGATGGCAAAGAGAGGACATTTCTTGGCCAATTTTTTAAGCTATAGCTTATTGATATGGGTGATCTTTGGTCCAGAGTCATTAGAGCTGAGTGGGTCCTTTTCACCTTGTAGTTTGAAGTTGTAGCATCCTTTCTTGATGGTCAGAGAATGGTTTATCCAATCGATTATAGGGTTCTCTTGTTTCAACCATGAAGTCCCAAGGATGATTTCATTGTCAGAAAGTGGTATGATCTGGAGGGTAACATGTACTTAGTAGTCACCAATTCAGAAGGGTAGATTGCAGACTTTCTTACTAATAACATGTGAGGTTCTATCAGCTATAGCAACTGCTTGAGTTTGTTGTACTGGAGAGGTGAAGACCTTAAGTCTGTTGGCTGTTTCTTCATTGATGAAGTTGCCTGAGGTACCACTGTCTATCATAATCTTAACAGGTACTCAGTTGATAAAAGCTTGAAGTGTAAGCAGTTTGTCTGATCTAATGGTGGTGATTTCAGTTGTAGGAGCTTTTCTTCTGTTGGTTCTTCTTTGAGTCAGTTCATTGACACAAGAGAAGCAATCATCAATTATTTGGGAAGAGTACATTCCAATACTATGGGGGCATTGGCTACTTGATACATATCCATCTTCAATTTTCTTATAGAATTGCTCTTCTTTGTTCATGGTAGGTTGGGCTGGGGCCTTGTTTGATGAGTCAAATCCTTTAGATCCTCAGATAGTAGGCAGTAGCTCAGGGACTTCTTTGACTGTCAGAGTTGATTCAATTTTCTCAAATAGGATCTGGGCAATACAGAAGCCAATGGGGATCTTGAAGGGTATCCAACTATGGTTTTAGATGAGGACAATAATTTCACCTGTGTAATCTTCATCAATGACTCTTCCTTCTACTGAGAGTTCTTTCAATGCTAGACTACTGTAACAGCATATTCTTCCAACATATCCTTCCAGGATTTGGATGCTAATTTCTGTATAGACTTGCTTGACTTCTCAGTTAGAAACTATAGTTTCTTCAACTGCATACAGTTCATATCTAGCTACCTTTTGACTTTCTTTGGTTAGGGCCTTAGCAGTTTGTCTTAACTTGACAAAGTCCAGTATTCTGATAGTTAGGTTATTGAGGTAGTGTAGGGTAGTAACAGTTGCTTATGTTGCTGTTTGGGGTTTTCAGTTGGGGCAGACACTGGCCATATGTTCTGTCTTTCAACAATAGAAGCATGCTCTGCTTCTTTAAAGTTCATTCCTTTCTCCTTCAGTGAGTTTCTTGAAGGTACTCAGCTAGGTGAGTTTATGATTTCTGGGTGTCCATGAGGTGGATGTTGAAGGAGTTTGAGATGCTTCATGCTTGAGTTCTTCTTTCTTGATCCAAGTCTTTTCCTTGTTGTTGAATTGTCTTCAGGGCAGAATTGGTCCAGCTGTTAGAATTTGCTTAACCATAGTCTTGATTCTTGCCAAGCACCATTTTTTTTTTTTTTTTTTTTTTTTTTTTTTTTTTTTTTAACAGACTCAATGTCCCATGGATTTTTATTAGAAGGGAACCTAGACTATATAGGCCAAAACCCTCCCCCACTACCCATCAAGCACTGCCCCCCCTATTAACCTAGGCTAGCTATTGTCTAGCAGCTTGACCATATCAGGTACAGTAGGGCCTATGTTGGCCTATACCTCATTCTGTACACCATGCTCTCCCTACTACCAGGGGAAACTCAGCCATATGCCAATGACTGAAAGTATATACCTGAGAACCCAACGTATGTACAAGACTATGCCTGAGCTGAATAGAATAGCCCCTGCCATCCCAAAGAGAATGATAGGTAAAGAAAAACTCTCATCAAAGTACAATATAGTGGGTAGGGTCTGGTTCTCCCAGTTGAGATGAGTAAAGGACTTACATATGAGGTGGGAGGAGACTCTCAATACCCCACTACTCAAGTCTGTGGGCCTTGATTACATTGCTATATCAGCTCTTAGTTCTAGTTGAGTACAGCCAAGATGCCTGAAATAGGTAGCCTCGGGCCCTCCAACCCCCCTGATAACTGGGGTCCAACCTGCTGAATTGTCAAAAGAAGCTGAGAGTGACATCTACCATCTAACTGTACTGTACCAATCAAAAGACCCCACTGAAGCAGTACCCATCCTAGCCCCAATGACTGCCCCCAGCCTGGCACCCCACTGGTTCACTATTATTACCCTTCCTCTTATCTATGATGGCCATCTCTTCTCCCATCCTGACAACACCTGAAAAGCAGTCACCTATGCCAGAACTGTGCTCGCCAGGAAGCTCACCAAAGCCAGAGAGCCCCACTATAGGCACTGAGAACCTGCAGATAACCTATACTAAGTACTTGATGCCCAAGGTCAGCTGACTCCCTATATAGCCCGAGACACACCAAGACAGTATCTAGTTGGCAATGGCAAAAGGAAGAAGACACTGCACCAAAACAGATATATTCCAGATATAGCCAAAGGTACCAGAAACTGTGAAAAAGTAGAGAAGACACTGATTGGATACTGATAAAGAGATAACTCATCACCATTGCCTCCCTCCCACTGCCCTGCAACAGATACAGCAAACCAACCCAAGGTAGAGGGGGTAATAATTGTGGAAAGTGGACTTGGAAGGTTACCTACCAAATCATTGTGACCAGTAAGGTAGTGGAGAAAGGGCATGGCCAAGCACTATTGTTGGTGATCACAACCAACTAGGCATCCTTGTTCTTGGATTTTTCTTATAAGCTATTCAGGTAGTGCATTGAATAGATGGTCTACTCTTGTACTATTTTGTGCTTCATCATTGGTAATATATTCTAGACCAATGGTGTTTAGGAGTGACTTGAGTTTTATACAGAAAGTTTCAAATTCTTCCTTGCCATATATATCAAATTTGAGATTGTGGAGTTTTACTCGAGATTTGGCAATTATGGTTTTGCTGTAGTATTGAGCAATCATAAGTTATTTCAGTTCAGAGACTGCAGGATGGGCTCTATATCCTGTGGCATTATTTGCTGTATTCTGAGTAACTACTGCAGGTTGGGTGTCCTATGTGAGAGGTTTTTCAGGAAAGGTTTGCTACCATTCTTCAGCAGGTCCTTGGAAGAATGTAATAACTTAGTGGACATAGGCTGTAGTTATAGCAAAGAGTTATTCTAGAGTGTGGTCTTGATTGTTTGTCAGAAGGCAGTCAGCAACTTGCTCATTAGTCTATTGATTGGCTTCAAAGTTAGTATCAACTACACTAATGAAGCTTTGGACTTCTTATGCAGTACCATTGAAGATAGGTAGGCTCAGATTTTTGGTAGGTTGAGTTTATTCAGCTAGGATAGTAATGGTTGCTGCTATTATTGCTACCTGAGCTGTAAGATCTAGAATCTGTTAATTTGCTATATTGTTTGCTGGAGGCAGTTGGACTACTGGTAGTAGTATTACTGGTACTACTTGAGATACTAGTGCAGAGTGTGATGGAGTTCTTTGGGTCTGTGTAAGTTGCTGGAGTAATAGTTGTGAGTCTGGAGTGAGGGCTCAATAGATAGCTATTTGTTACTGTATAGGTATATTCTGTCCTGATGGAGGTATGTCTCCTTCTATAGTATATCTGAGATCAAATTTACTGAGATACTCCTCCTCCTCTTTGACTTGGTCCCTGTGTAGTTGGGTTTGCTCAGTGTCGAAGTAGACAGAGTTAGTTGTATATCTGATTTCAGAAGGGCTTAATTCAAAGTCAAGTTCTGGTTCAATATTGGTTTCAGATTCAGGTAGAGCTGTAGTAGGGCCTGCTTCTAGTTTAGAGTTAGATTGTTGACAAAGGGTTTCTCTTGCTTCTTCCTTAAGAATATAGTAGACCTTACTATTCTGGAATCAGTAGTATAATGTGGTCTTGGTCCTGGTACAGTGAAAGTTGGTAGAGTTGAGCCACTTGGCTATAGAGGCTTGGGCTTCATGAGGAACTAAGGCTAGAAAGACTGCTACTGGTTGTCCTAGGTCACTTAGATTTGTAGAACTGACAAAACTCTTGTTGAGAAGAGTAAAGAAGGCTTCTATAAGACCTTCTTCATCTTAACTTGCAGGGTGTAGGACAAGGAGTTCAGTGAATAGGGTTTCACCTATCTGCTGATTTAATCAGAGTACTTCTTTCTTTGAATGAAGTTTGTCTCACTTATTGCAGCTGTGGAGGTCAAATTGTCCTTGTACATCAGATTCAATTCTCTTCAGATTGTCAGATAGTTCAGGATAAATTCCAGTTCAGAGGTTGGACTTTATACCAACTTGTAGGAATTCTCAGAGAGGTTTATAGCAGGATGAGGAAGTGTCTTAAAGTGGAATTGTATTGTAAACTACTGCTACTAAGTTATAAATGGGTTACTAATTAGGGTAACTGTTAAGTAGTTCTGGAAGAGTTTTCTGGAAGTTTTGAATATTCTGGAAGACTGTTTCTTAAGGTCAAGATCAATTTCATATGGAGTACATCCTCTATACTTATTGATTTTAAGATCAGATTGATGTCTCAACCAAAGTCCTTCTTCAGACTAGTTCTAGATGTTCAGGATTTTCTGTATTTCAGAAAGTTCAAGAAACTAAGACCAGCTTAGTTGAATTAGCATATTGCTGCAGACAATACCCAATTAGGAAATTTTGTAATAGGGTTAGGAGTAGGACCTAATAGAGAGCAGATTTACTTAAGAGTGGTTTATAGATTATTAAATAGGTTTATTTGCTATTTATGATATTGCTATACTAGGAGTAGTTGTATGAAGGAGTATTGTGGGGAAGTATTCAGAAATGTTCTTATATGTTTGAGTCTGAGATTCTGAGGTCTGGAGAAGGGGTATTTATACTGATAAGAGGCTATCTGAGCTATACTGAATATAGATGTAGCACTTAGTGCTTTGCTGAGTCAGAATGCAGTCATATAGTACAAATATGATCTGATATATCAAAGGATTGTCTGACTACTGAGTCAGTTCATGGTCATGTCATATAAGACTAATCTAACTATACTATGACTGCTAAGCTATCTATAGATTTAGATACTATCTGGGTAGTCTTCAATGACATCACCATTAATAGCATCATCTCTAATGAAGTAGTTATCTAGGAAGAGTTGTTCGTGGATTAATTCTCCTTATTTACTAAGGTAATAGTATATTGGGACTTCATTACCATCCCACAGGATAGCATCATCTGTCTCATATACTGGATAAGGTATTGGTAGACAAAGGAGAAGTACATTCTTCACTTTTATCAGATTCACTATCTGCATATCTTCTATAAGTTATAGCACTATAAGTTGCTGGGTTGTAGTAAGCTAGTGACTGTGGTTCATGTTGCTCATACTCAGGTAGTAGAGTTGTTGGTTTGATCTCAAGGGTTGTCTGGAGGTATAGATTGTGTTCTCTGGTCTCTTCATTATAGTTGAAGTAATTGGGGGTGAATGCAGGTTAGTACTCATGTCAGTGGTTATTGTCCCAATAAGTTTTGTAGGTGGTTATGAACTATTGTAAGTTCATCAGTAAGATTGGTGGAGTGATCAGGGTTGGTAGGGATCCTTGGCTCAAGGTCATATTGGCATCAGAGGGATCATTGTCTTCTGCTTCATCTTCATCAAATCAGATTATATCATAGATGTCCTTCATAGCATATCCAACTTGAGGCATTTGTAGAATATAATCATCAGGGTGTGGAAAGGTTCTGTTTATAGTCTGAACATACTCAAGGTACTTGTGGTTGAGTTCTTGTATCATATTATCTATTTGGCTGTAGGATAGGGTAGCAATCATTTCAGTGGTAGTAACCTAGAGATGAGGAATAAAGATGCTGTACTCATAGAAGAGTTCTTGATGTTTGCAGGTAATGAGTTTCTGATGTTAAGACATCTGGATAATATCTGTTTCATAGTAGTGTTCAATCATGTCTTCCAGAAGATAGCCAATCTGGTAGTAGCTTGAGATTTGTCTGATTCAGTGGGCTTCACTAAGTATGTTCAGGGTATTCCATTGGGCTTTCATGAAGTAGAGCAGTACTAGGCTATAGATATTCATAAGGGGTAGAGGGGATGTGGCTTGGTTGATAATGGCATTCCAAATATCAGTGCGGATGCAGTTGTAAATCTCAGTGGTCATATTTGTATATGTTTAAGAGTTGGGGTTGTTTGTTTGGTTTGTTTTGATTCTCTGTTTTGATATATCTCAGTACTTGATATATATGTATTTGGTCCTGATTGGTAAGATTCTGTTTGTATTCTATGACTTTATATTAACTCAGCTTTGTGTGCTATGACTTCTATTTGACTCAGCTTCATGATCATACAGATAATTTCTAGATTTATTCAGCTATCACATGTGATTTCAGTGGCTTAGAGGTTGGAGATTGTACACTTATACTCCCTATTACTGTATGCCAGCCTTTGATACCAGCAGACCTCCACTGACCACCTGTCTCTCCAGCAGCAGCACCAGCCCCTGCCACTGCTACAAAACTCTTGAAAAGGTCCAGGCCAGGCCTCCTCCTCTCTAAGCACTCAGAGCTTAATGAGTCTTGAGTTGCCATTTGATGAAAACTTGACAGATTTGGATGAAACTTATTGTGAAATATTACCAGACTTCTGCTATACCTAGTACACTAGTATAGGTGAAGTGAATGAAAACATGTTGCTTTTTATAAAAAGATGTCTGTGTGGCTTAGCTCACTCTGAGTAATTTGAGCAAAAGAAGTCTATAATATCTTGTACCTTTTTCACTATCTTTAGTTCTTACTACTTTTCTTGATATTACTACTCTTATACCACCTCTCATAGAAGCTAATGCTATTGTTCCACCAACTCTCCAATCTCT